>JAHREE010000429.1:2351335-2412526 GCA_033628505.1 Tringa tobata
TGTCCCTGCGGCTGGGTTTCTGGCGGCATCTCCTGGTGCAACAGTTCTCCATGAGAGGTGAGGATGGCAAGGGAGGTGCCAGACACTACGCCCAAGAGAAAAATGTCTCAACTGATACCTTCCCATCACAAGTCGCGCAGGTTATCTGTTGGAGAGGTGAGCTGCAACGGGGAGGGTTTGGGAGCCTTTGCCATAAAGCCTTTTGTAGTAGCAGCTGTCAAAGGGAATACGTGACTGGCTGGACCACAGTCACTGCAAGTGTGTCCATCGCGTGTGTTATTGCAGAGCTGTTGTGTTAAAATGGGCTTGCATTTGACAGGAGAATTGCTGTTTAAACGCTTTCAGGAGGGGAGGGTTTTGTCACCTCTCAATTACTAGCAAATTGGAGGGATGCTTTTTTTGCATGTGAGCATCAAAAATTATTTATAAAAAGCTAGGAAGTCTCCGGAGTACTCCTGAGCACCAGCTGAAAGGACGATGCACAGAATTATGCAATTTGGCAAAGGTTAGAAGGCAGACACTGATTTAATGACATGAATAATACAACCAACAGGAAGACAAAAATCTCTTTTATAGGGCTTGGAATTGTCAGTATCACATAGCCCTGGCAATTACTTACCTCCTGAACTTAAACAAACTGACTGGTCATCATGCACTAGACATTACAGGCGGTTCCCACAGAGCTTTGTACACCATATACTGCTAAGGGCGAGTGACGCACACATTTACACTGAAATAAAACCAGATCTACTCATACCTCTAAATATGTGTGGATCTACAATAAAAATAATAATAAAATTTAAAAAAAAAAAGACTTGCAAACCAAATTTTGAAAGGCCAGCTTTGTTTAGATGTAAGCTTCTCACTGCAGGAACTGACTGTTTCTAGGAGTTCCTAGGTGCTTGGTACAAGGGTCATTTGACCCGAGGCACTGTTCTGGTACAAACAATAACAGTGTCAATAGTAGGACTATTCGCATCCACTCACCTGCGCCAACACTTCACTCAGCGAGAACTGCAACCAATGTGACTATTTTTGGTGAAAGTTTGTGCAAAGTAGCTACCTGCTCAAACCACTGCTTTAAATCTACCATAATTGTCATCTCCGGGAGCTGCTCGCCGATGGGAGGACGATATGTAAAGAGTCTGGTGTTCTTAGCGAATTTCCTGGCAAATCAGAGCAGATATTTTCTATTCGTATTCCACAGAAGAGAGCAAAAAAAGCAAGGCTGGTCTATAGTGGTCAACTCACAAGTTACCAGAAAGGATCCAAGCCTCCACTGGAAATCCACCATTCCAAAGTGTTGAAATCCATTGAGATATTGCAAAAGCACAGGGCATCAGGCAGCGCCGCTGCTAGCAACCCCTGTCAAGGACAGAGGTCCAAATCCTCAGAGATGCCCTGCGTTTGCAGCTCACACTGAGAATCCATGCTCTCAGGCTGCAGGTGTTCTCGCTGAAATAAACTCAGCACACAACGATAAGATCAAGGTATGAAATCTCACATTGCCTGCCAGAACGGGGCAACCGAAAACCCTGTCTAGACAAGTGAAATTAAAACACACTGCTTACTGCACAGCTTGCCGAAACGCACGTTAGCCATCCAACCTGCAGTAAATGGCTGGTATGTGAGCCAAGGCTGAACACATTAAAACTAACACCCCTTCTCCTGTCCCTTATAAATTATACCGAGCAGAAGTTGGATGAATTGCATTCTCGGCTTTGTGTTTTTCCAGACTTCCTCTTCTGGCTCCACACAGACCCACAGACATCTCAGGTATACATACTTGGCAGTATTTCAAGGTGGCGTTTGGGGATTGCTGTATGTTTTGTTTTTCTCCCTATAATCTAATTTTATGAGCAAATCCGAACAGAAGTTTATGGTGGAAGTGGGACATAATCATTCATTCACATAATAAACACTGAGCAAATAATTCATAATAAATAGCACAACAGTGAAAATGCACCTCTAGCTACTCACAAGGTGCTTATGGGCATGCTATCAGTTTTGAATAATTCAAGAATTTGTGAGTTTTTCTGTGAAATACTTAATTTCTGCTCTAGAAGAGAAATGCAGGGTTTGGAAATGAAAACTGAGTATTTTATTTATTAGCATTGATATTACTACCAAGTAGAAGCCCTTTTAAGTCAGGGCCTGTAGGTACAGGTCGAATTTGAAGGGCGAAAGAGTGCCTTGTCCTAGTCTGCAGAAATATCATTGCAATTGGACCAAAATGAGAGTGGGTCTGGCAGGGAACCAAATAGATGTTAAGATGTTTCCTCCAGAAGAGAGGTCAGTGGCAAGAGGACAATTCAGATCCACCTGCGAGTCCCGTGCCCTGCTCCTGAGCTCTGCCCTTTCATTCACATTTCTTAGTATCTTGCTCTTTTTTATTATTCACCACCGTTTCATAGTAGGTTTTGTAAGCAGAAGCATCACTTACAGAAAGACACTGTAGCCTGGAAAACTGGGATATCCCCACCACACAGTTTAAGACAGATAGACTTCTGGGTAAGCAACAGAGGAATACATTTGGACCTTTTTTTTCTTCCCCCTCCTCAAAACTGATTCAGTTGTGATCTGCAGTATTCAGAATATTCATCTGCTCAGTTATATATCCATTAAACCAGGAAGGCCCATAAACACAATCATTTGTAAATTCCAGCTGGGACTCCGATCTTAAGAAGGAACACTTTTTATGCATTTCCAGCATTTAGTCTCTTGCCTGTCTGCACTCAAGTCGATCAGGTGTTCCGCAGAGGTCATTCCTGGGCGCCAAAACAGAAGCGCTGTCCTGACATACCTTCTTAAGCTTGGTAACACCCACTTATAACCATGTGTTAAAACAAAAACAATGTGATATTCTAAAGGCAAAGAAAATGGCAATTTGTGAGTAGTGCTCAGTGCCAAGAACACAGGTTGCATAACAGTGGGGGGCTTGGAAAGCCCGTGAGAAAACACTTAAAAAACCCATGCAGGAAAAAACCACTGCCTAAAGGCGCCCTTCTTGAGAGTAAATCCATGCAGTGGCATTATCTGAAAAGCTCTACGAGGGGATAATGAAGCAGCTGTGGCAAGGGCCAGATGTAAATATTGAGATGCCTCAACAGGGATGCTCCTGTCAGGGGAGGGAACACTGTCCCCAAATGGGCTTTGCTGGATTTGTAGTACACTTTCAAAGGGAAAACAAGAAAAAGGAATAAAATAAGCCCTTGAATTATTCCTAATTTATTTTACAGAATCTGTTGCAGCATTAACAGATGTTTTGGCAAACTCTTCCCCCAGTTGGTCAAAGAAGGAAGAAATGAAATCTCCTTTTATTGTCTCTCGCTGAAAATTTCTGTCGGAGGCTGTAAAGGCTTCCCACATTCATGCTTTTCATAAAAAAAAAAAAAAACAAACCCACTGCTCTCGTCTTCTCAACATGTTCTTGAGAGTCGTCTGTTTAGAGATGTGAGATGCAGTTTTTCCAAGCAGAGAAGCAAGCACTAGGAATTCCCAACTTGTATTCAATACCGGTTTAGACTCTTACACAGCAGCTGTCCCTCTCAGCTTTGAATCCTCGATGCATATTAGAGATAATGGAGCTTTCTTCCCTTATTCACAGAGGTGCTGTGTGGATTATGGAATTCATTAGTCAATGCTTGCAAATTGCCACTGTTGACTCAGAGCAAATTCCTGCTATCAGACTCACTAGTCAGCTCATTTTCATAACAATGCTGTATTGTTAAAAAATACTTTAAAACCATTCTTTAGTGAAACTGGGGAATACAACACATTCAAGCAAACATAGAAAACATAAAAGAGATGCTGTATCAGTAATGCTATGAGTCCTGCATTTGAAGTTTGTTTAAATTAATCAGCACGGTGATGTTAAGAGGATTCAGCAAGTCATAAAGCTTTGGAAAACAGAGTTGTTTCCCAAAAGGAGTAATGGGCACTTAAAGATTAAAGAAACCCACCCTGCAAGGAGCAGTTCTGTAGTTGCCCCTAAGGGAAGGAAGGGGTTGATTAGGGCACAGGGCACGATATTGCGCAATATTAAGATTGCACTTGCAAGCATCTCTTTCTTTTCCCAAATTTCTCATCGCTCGCTTCCTGAGCCTAACATCCACTTTGGAGGGCGCCTTACAGGTGGAGCAGTAAGAGGGAAATCAGGCTGTGATGTCAACTTGTAATTCTCTGACATCCAGATTTTCTGCCATTCTCCAGTTTACCCAGTCTCTGTGGTCTTGTCTTCCCAGCTGATGCACATTACACTACAGGGCTAGCTGCACGCCACACAGACTCTGGTGACAAATATATCTTCGATTCCTCACTGACATAATGCACACTTGAGTGCATGATGCAGAAATCATACTTTTTTCTGCCTGTCATCATCAGATGTTCTGATGGAGGGGGATGTAGGATGAAGCTGATGGAATCGATTGCTAGAAGGAGTCTGCCATCTGCTGATCTGAACAGCACTCCAGTCTGGCTTTTACCTGATCGGGTATTAGTAGGATGGAGCACTACACAAAGGAGGTAAAATATATCTGAACGGAAGCAGCATTAACAGACTTGCTGTGGTGAAGGAATGTATTTCAGTGGAAAGAGTAAGTCTCAAGCCTATAAATCCTCAGGTCTAAATCCAAATTAGACAAACAGAAACAAAGAGGCAACGAAAATAAACAAACGAGTAGACAGGAAGGAAATAAGCAGAAGACAGAAAGAAGAGAGGGAAGAGCCTGAAATGTCTTTTCTGCTTTGCTGCACCCGATCAGATAGTGCAGCCAAGGTATCATCTCTCCTTCCTCGTGCTCACCCTTCTCAGTGACAGCAGCCCTAAATGGTAAACTTCATCCCTACAAGCCTCTGCCTTCTTTCAGGGCCACCCACACACAGAGGAATGGAAAAAGCCCTAGGAAAAGAAGACTTCCCAACAAAATTCACCAGACTGCCCTCTCTTTTTCCTTTAGTGCTTACTGCAATCAAGATGTATGTAAAAAACTGTCATTTGGCAGGATGTAGTGAAAAGTCACCATTTCCGTTAGACTGTCTGCATTATTGTTCCCACCCCCAGCTAATATTTCCTATTTCATCAATAGGTCACATCCTACCAGTCATTCCAAGCTGTGAGTGCCCATCAGCCCGTATCATACGTATAAAACATCACCATAACACAAATAAGTATTAAAAGGCAAAGGGAAACAGGATGTGATGCAGAGCTGTGAGTTTGTCATAGCAAGGTGAAGTTTCCCCAGAACAGAGGAAGAACAAGTAAGAAAGAAAAAGGTAGTCCACAGATTAGGGAAGTACATCTTCACTCACTGAACCAACACACTGGGGAAGTGAAATTAGAAGTGGATGAAATGCTGCAAGACTTGGATTATTTTTTGAAAGACCAGGGGGAGAATAAAAAGCAGAGTGGGAAAAGGCATTAAGTATTAGAGGGATTAGGATCCACAGATTCTCTGATGAAGGAATGTCATAGAGGAAGCAAGAGAAGATAAAAAAACATCCTTAATTATTGTTTTTCATTATTAAACCCTTGTGTTACAATCGTTTCAAAACAGCATTACACAAAAGGCAGCTGAAACTCTCCCACTAGTCCTCATTCCTTTCCTTACCTTAGTATCAGCAGGGTTATAAAGTGAAGTATAAATTCCTATCCCATGATAGTGCCCGTCATCCAGTGTTTGCAGCTTTGTTGTGCTAAGCACCTTGAAAGATACCTAGCACAGTCCTGGCCTAAGAATTCTAAGGAACAACTTATTAGGAACAAATACAAAGGACAGAGAGAACCATCACTTTAACGTAGTTATCTTTCATGATTTATAGATTCCCAGACACAACTAAAGAAATCAGCTGCTTAGATATGCTCTAGTAGTTATACACCTTGTAATTTTTACCTGTCCATCAGCTGAGCAGAGCTGATTTCTTGAAAGTATAACATCCTTGGAGGCTTTTACAAACCAAGGGGAAACAGAAAGTTAAAAAATGGCAGGAACTTGCTTAGGACGGTCCCCGGCTGACATGCAACAGAGCAAGAGGATGACAAATCCAAGAGAATTCTCCAAAAAGAACAGATGGTCAGTGATGGTAGATTTCACCCACATGGACAAACTGTACCATATACTTAGAAGAAATGCATCACACATCATAACTGGGGAAAAAAAAAAAAAAAGGAAAAAAAATCATGCATATAGCTTTGATAGTGCCCAAGGCTGTGGCTTACCACAGAATTCAGAGTTTCTGAGTTACCACAATATTGCAAAACAGAGCCGTTTTCTTTGCCATATAAATTTAGCTTTCAATATATAAGGCTATTTTTCCATAATATGAAAAAGAACTAAAAAGAGTACATCTTGATGGAGCTTTTCTTTGATGCTATAGGAAACTTTAAAATACAAATGGAAACCAAGACATGATAGGAAAGAACCACCTATCTAGCAGCAGCTCTTGAAGCCTTTAGTAAGAACTTGAGAGTATTAGGGATGGTACAGCTGGTAGCGAAAAACAACTTGTGAATTGGTTAACTCCATCAGCAAATTGCACCAATGCAGATCTTAATTTCCATTTGTTTACCACATCCACACAGGTGATGGGAGGAAAGGGAGGAGCCCCAGGAGTTAGTGGATGCAACATGGGGAGCCCAGAGTTGGGCTGGGTTCTTATTATCACCAGCAGCAGAATAAAGGCATTCTGTGTGCACCAGGTCTTGTTTGTGAGTACAGACAGCTGGGGTTTGGCTTCTTGTTTGTCCTGCAAAGAAAATAGAACAGTTCTAAATGCTATTCAAATTTTATCAGTGAAACAAGAAATACAGAAAATGTTGGGTGAAGTTGGCAGGACTGGTAGAAAGGTGCAAGCAGGGACCATGGGGCTGGGTTAACACGTTTAGAGGCCTCTATACATTACATACCTATACCTATACCATACAACTTATAACCCAGTATAAGCATATTAAAGATACAGGTGGATCCCATGGTTCAAGGACACCTAAGGAGATTACAGTTAGCTTAGCAGTAGTTTTTAATGAGAGAAACCTGCGTGTGGGCCAGGAAAGAAAGACATTCAGCCAGCTTACTTCATGCAGCTGCTTCAGTTAACTTGTATCTGTGGGTAAAGTGCCTCCTTAAATGGGTGTGGGGGTAACCAAGTACCTGCCCTTAATGGACTACAGTATTTCCTAATGCCCCATGCTCTGAGGACAATGGGCTTTCAAGAAAAAGTCCGTTTAGTTCTGGGAATAATTCTTTCTGTGATTGTATGCAGGGAATTCAGTTTGCTTTCATATCTTTTAGAAAGAAAAAGGAAAGACGGGGCTGCCCAGAGCAATCAAAAGAAGGAGTTTAGGGATGCAAGTTCCAGGAATCATTCCTTGCCTGGGAACAGGGAATAGTTTCAGGAAAGACTGCTATGATGTTTTCAAACTGATTTTGATTACGCAAGTGTATGGGTTCACACTTGCTATGCAGCAGTTGCCATTTCCTGGGATAAGCCAATTAGTCCGAAAGAGTGAATAAAGAGATATTATCACCTTTAATATCTGGTGCTGCTACTGCCACCGCTTTTCTAAAATACTCTCCTGTGGGCATTAAAGTGATGTTTTCACTTATCCACCAGTAAAAACACAGCCTTATCCTATCTGCCTGTCCCTCTGTGTATATATCTGGGTAATTTAATAAATGCTTCTGGGTGTTGATTTACGTCATTGTATCTCTATATAAGCAGGCCTCTGTGAGTGTGCTGTTGGTTGTCTGTGAGCATTCATTGTTCGTGTTTTGTGTGTGTACGTCTGTGTGTCTGAATGTGGTTTTGTTTAAAATTTTTCCCTAGAAAAACCAAGGAGTCAGACGTTTCATGAGGTTGTTAGTTAAAACCAAGGAAAGGAAGGAGGAGACAGTAAGGGATAATTTACAGAGAAAGAGGGGTAGAATTGGCTACAGTTAATCATCTGCCTCAATGTTCACTGGAGAAGATGGGGGAGTTCATTCCAGACATTAAAATGTCTCAGGGGAGTATTGTATAGATCATGCTGGAAGAGGGATGGAAACAGTAAATTACCTAGAGGCTGACAAAGCGATGGAGCCAGATGTCATCTGATCCCAAAGCAAGGATGAAAACAGGGAGAGAGAACCTTCCCAAGGTACACCCAGGATTCCCTTAAAAACTGTAGGCAGAGATAGGGAAATGATTTCTAATCCCTATCGGTGAGGTATATCTCTGGGATACAGGATTAATTTTGAACCTGTAACCTGGTTCCAGCTGTAATTCTGGCTCACAGGGAAAGGTATTATTCTGAGTCAGAATGCAGAACAAAAGAGCATTAAAATTGAAATAGGTGCAAAGTTCCCCAACATGCCAGCATCCCTTGAAAAATAAGCCTTAATAATGGCGCAGGAACACTTTCATAACACGAGCCTCCTCAAACCAACAGCAAAAGGGTTCGGACAGATTTTCCAACTCCGGTGCCCAGATCACTTCGCGCACACAGCTTGTTTTCCTGCACTTGAACAATCGTGGGCCTGACTCACCGCCCCTTCGCTCCACTCTTTGGCCAGTTCAACAGCAGTGTAAACAACTGAGCCCAGTGGCACCTCACCAGGGCAAACACCAGGAAGCAGCCCTGTGTACAAGACAGTAATGTTCTCCATTTCTAACAAGAGAAAGGCAATTCCTGTTTCTGAAGCTGGCTACACGTCCCAAGACCACAGATACAGTCACTGGACATGTCTCGAGAAACCAGAATGAGAAATTTTCGGCAGTGGTGGCCAGGTGTTCAAAGGACAGCAAATTGCTTACACTGAGCTTGTACTGGCCTTTGTTCGCCAGACACTGTGAACACAAATATATTTGCACTTGGAAGTGCTGGGTATGTTACCCACATCCTCCATGACATTTTGGCTGCCATCCAGTAGAGTTCCTGAGAAGTACCTGGGACAATTTCTCTATATCCTCTGTTTGCAGAGGGACTCCTACGCAGCACGACTCTTCCCAATAGTGCTATTAGACACAAATAACAGCAGCTCTGATTGTTGCATGCATTTCCTAGACGAGGTAAAACAAACTGAGGAAATTGGGTCTTATGTCCCCACGTATGATCCTTCAAATGAATATTACCTAATGAAAATTTTTTCTGCAACAAAATAATATCTTCCTTCTTGCAGAGAAAAACATGACTCAGATTTTGAGATAGCTGGACACTTAGAAACAAACTTCCCTATAAAAATTCCCACTAAATTCATAAGCCTTTCATGATCCTGTTCACACTTGTTCTTTTCAGGAAGTTTTCCTCATGTTCCCAGATACGTTTCCCCTAATTAACACCCTCCATAAAGTCATTTCTTTCCACAGCACATTATTTGCAGCCCCTACATTTTCCCCCAGCCGTCCACCTGTCTGGGGGTACAGGGGGTGACCCCTCTGCAGGGACCACCAGCACCTCCAGTCCCAGCCCATCTTTTAGGGGCCCATCTGCCCCTAAAACCCACCGGGCCGTTCCCCGGCCCTTCGCTCCCTGCATTACCAGGCGATGTGTCAGCCAGGGCTATTGTTTTTAACAGGAAGCAAGTTTGGCTGCCTCTGTAATTTAGATTGTGGGCAATAAGCAGGGGTGTGGTGTGCAAAGCAAACAAGGCAGGATTAACAGCTCTTTTCACTTCTGGACAAGGAATGGGTATGGCGGCGGCCCACAGGATCCCGGCCCACATTGGCTGGGGCTTCTCCTCGTGACCACAGCCAGGAGTGAAAAACCAGAACGTCCTCCAGGTTTTCAACTGGAGAGCAAAGATAAAAGTCCAGGCCCCATGTTCTGACAGACCTTTACGAGCTAAACATCTTGAAATGAGATTACGAGAGAAAATTAAGAACAGTCTTCTCCTTTCAATAGGTCTTTAAAAACAATAACCAGACTTTACTGTAAATTCATTTATTTGCCCTCAGCGTGCCAATTCCCAAGCTGATATCTCCTCTGTGTACCAGGGATATATATAGATCTAAATGTGGCAAGAAGACAGAAAGATTTTATTTATTTTGCGTAAGGACAGCAATGTGGGGAATTCTTTTTTCCAGGAAGAACTCACATCAGAGAGCTTGTTAAAGAAATACTATGAGGTAAATAAAATCCGAATTATATTTAGCTCATAGGAGGTGACAAATACTAGTCAGGTTGACTATTGCCTTGCTGGAAGTCAGTCAAACCACTGTGAAATAGAGCACAAAAATAGAGAAAATAGAAGAGAGAGCACGTATTCAAAATGGATCTTGCATTTGCTAAAGGGAGCAACATTTTACTGTTTATTGCCAGTGTGTTTTTTCAACTAGTTGTGAATGCAAGGAAAGGTACCTATAAATCAAATCCCGGTCTGCGTTCTGCTGAAAGTACCCAAACGATGTGGTTCAGCTCTCCAGAACAGTCTGAAAACCCCTCGCACTGCACATAGAACTGTTAGGAGCAAACACAGACCCCGACTGACAGACCCCACAGACCTGGTCCTGCTGGATCCCCCCGACTGTGGCACCACACGCGTCCTTCTGTACCCTACCACGGTCAAGCCTGGACATCAGTTGCCACCGCAGCAGCTATGGCTAGGGCAGGTGGGATGAAGTGCGGGCAAGCAGAGGAAACTGGGAGGTAAATTTCCTTGCAAAAACCCATGCCTGTGACAAAGCTGTCCTAGATGTCAGTGTGGCTGTGCGTGTTAGCCAGGAGGAAACTCAAAGCAAGGACCAGGCAGCCGTAAGCACTCAGATCCCTGGATCCAGGCGCTCGTTAATCTGTCAGACTTCACATGCCAGGCTGAGCTTTGTGGGGATGCCCTAGATCCATCCAGTGATCAAACGCTCTTTAATTCACTCACAAGGCAGAAGCGCCTCCTCTCACCGAGCGCTCCCTGCCCTCTTCACGGCTCCCTTCTGGGTCAGCCCTCCCCAGGGGGCAAGAGGAGTGGGTGCTGCAGGAGGATCATCATTCTTTCCTGGCACAGCAGCTAATCCACCCAGCCTGACTGCAGAGATAGCTGCTCTTTGGGAGGGAGCAACCATGGCGGGGGGGAGATTTTTTTAACCTATTCTTGCTTTGTTCCGTGTGAAGCTGTGAAATCTCTCTCGCTGAGGCAGCTGATAAAATTGCCTCCTTTGTTCAGCAGCAGAGCAGAAAGGACATCTAACCAGAGCAACTGGAATGTAACTTCAAGAGTTATTAAAATTTGCAAGCACTTGCAGTCATTTACGTGCACTCAATGAAATGAACACGTAATTATCAAATGATTCCCCCACCTCTGCTTGGTTGTTGGGGTTATTAAGTGAAAGCAAAGGATTATACTGCTCACCTGAGATAAAAGAGCCTGCAGAAAGCAGCCTGCCTGATGTTAGCCTTTGCTATGCTAACAGTTGCTGTTTGCAGTCAGAGTTCCTTCTCTAAGCACTTGAGCACTGTAAAGGCTTGAAGGGACACCGCCTTTGCCTAGAGACAGATTTTTGGGTGAGATTTTGGAAGAAAGGCTTGTATACAAGTAGCATGTGATCAGCGCTGGAGTGCTGGTTTCCTGCTAGACACACACAGATTCTGTGACCCTGTGTTCTTTTACAAAAGAAAAGTGATCCGCAAAACCCCAGCGTTTCATATCTCGAAGTGGTGGGGCAATACAACCTACCTAACAATAATGAGTCATTGGGAAACAGAAGGATCAAGCTGCAGGGATCTCCTCCTCAACACAGACCTGCAAATACACTGGAATAATTTGCATTCCACTGCTTGCCTTGCAGAATCCACAGATGAAAATCAGGCTTGGCTTGGCTGGGATAACTGAGCACTATTTAGCAGCAGAGCAATGAACCAGCTGGGAAAGCAGGTACTTATCCAAATTCAAGTGAGCAAGTCACTTTGGGCAAGATGGTTACTTAGGGATTGCCTGCACAGGGAGGTTGGTACAAAGTAAACCAAGGTTTGAATGCGTGGTATGTGAATCCACTCCAGACAAAGGTGGTGTAAGCAGTCCAGTTGTTCTCAGAGCAGTGGATGGAAATGGCCTGTGGCTTTTTCTGGCTGTATGAGAGCAGAGGTCCCCAATAGCTGGGGAGCTGGCACAGCCGCTTCCTACATCTGCCCATGGCCTGACACCTCGGCTTGAGCAGTGACTGTAGAGGTTTCCTGTTCCCTCACGCCTTGCAGAAGTTACTGCCTCTGTAACAGGAACTGGGGAAGCAAACCTTCCTCAGCTCTTCAAGCCCTCCAGCCTTTCTCTGCTGGTATGATTATGTGAAGCAACACAAAAGCTACACCAAATTTGGGAAGAAAAAAGCAAGACAAAGGTAGCCTGCACAGAACTCTCAGTGTAAGCCACCAGGCTGTGAACTGGCACCAATGAAGCATGGATTCAGGTCCTACTATTTAGGGCTCAGGCTATAAATCACAACCAACCTCTCTTTATTCCCAAAAGTCATGAGTCCGGCTGACACTGTAGTCTCCTTCTCCAGCATGGCAACCCAAACAGCGATGATTTTAGGGGAAGAGCAAGGAGAGAGGTAGTCCCAGGGCGTGCTTACTGATGGTGATTTGTACGTACAGCTTTGCTGAGCACTTTTTAAGGAAAAAAAAAAAAAAGAAGAAAAGAAGAAAAGACTAGAATAGGGCCCAGGAGGAGCGATGGAAAGAGAGCAGACCCCAGCCAGATACACACAAAGCTACAGGTTGCGATCAGACTTCCCTGTCCCTGCACCCACCAGACATGTGGCCCGGTGTGCTAATACTGAAAGAGCATCAGAGGAAGTGGGATTTGGCAGTGAGTGCAAGCAGTGGGGAGCCGGATGTGCTCGGTCCATAGTACATGACCAAGGCCACATATGTTTGCAACACCATGGCGCCCCCAGAAACCTCTGGCCCTGTCTGTGTCAGCGCTGATGTGCAGGCTGGGGTTTGGCCAGCACCACCAAGAAAGGACGCGTGGAGCCATCCTGCACTGCCCACCCAGGCAGCTCTCCATCCCCTTTTTTGGGGGCGAGACCATCTGCCTGTGACAGTGACCACATATGCATTTTTTCCCACTTGAGCAGCTGCTGTGGGTTTCCCTGTGGCCTGGGTGAAGGCGGCTCTTTTCTGGACAGAGCCATGATGATGCTGATGTGGCAGAACAACACTGCTGCCACGTGGGAGAGCTGGATGCTGCAGCAGGAGGGCTTTCAGAGCGTAAGCTTTGGCCCAGGGAGTTTTGTGAGCTACCAGTGCTCCTAAATTCTCTACCTTTTGGGGATGCTCCAGGTTTGGTTCATGCCTCAGGGGACCCCTGGTAGGACATGGCACTTTGAGCCACAGGACATCCATCAACAAAAATGGCATTCAGGCATGATTTATGTGGCATGGTGAGACTAAGTTTACATAAAATTTGCATAAAAGTCTCAGAGGACATTATGGTGTCACTTGTCACCAACTACCCTTCTGAAAGCAAATTGAAATGTGTGAATCTACTGAAGAGGCTTGTTTAAATTTCTAAGGGAAGGGACTCAGCCTTCCTTCTAGCCATCAGAAGCTCAGGGCCATTCACACGAGGGTTCATTTCCCTGGAGAGTATTGCACAACGTTTCTGCTGAGCAGCAGGAGAGGATTAAGATGACCGGAAAAGCAAAGAGAGTGAGCAGGGAGGGCTAAAGGTGCTGGAGCAGTTTCATCTTGTTCATACTTCCTCCTTCCAGCAGCATCGCTGTGCACTGGAGCATTAAACGCGAGATCTCTTTGCATCTTGCCGGGCCCTATGGCAAAAGGAGATATCCGTCTGCCCCTACAGCTGTGGGAGAGTTTCAGAGCAGGAGTAGTGCAAAAAACTATGCTTATCTCAGAAGTCGTCAGCTGACAGCAGGCTTTTCTGTGTGTCAGAAGCTCTAAGCAAAGTCCTTCCAATAGTGATGGTATCAGCCACCTGCATGGGCAGCCTTTCCTCCCTTCCACCACTCTACACCCTGTCGTGGTGGCTCTGCTCCCCAGATAACTCCTGGAGCTACCACAGGTGCTTGAACAGCCCCTGTTAAGGAGGGGGGAGAGCCTCTCAGTCATCATGGATTAGTACCACAGACCAGTCAGTTCTGTTTTCTCCTGCCTAAATCCAAGGAACAAGACAGAAGCATCTCCTCCAAGGTATGAGCTGACTTTGAAGTCAAGAGATCAGAGGATGATCTTGACCGACTTTCTGGCATGTGCAAAGATCCGCCTCTCTCTAGCCTGCCAGTCACACAGATGGTGCAAAGAAGGGCAAGGACCAGAACTGAGGCCACCAGGGACCAATTCTCTGTCCTCATTGCTAGACCACTTGTCTTCATCTCTGCAGAGTTTCTTATAATAGTTCACCAGGATTATTGCCTTAACTCCTACCTGCAGTTCGCTGGCTGATAGCCAGAGAGTAGGTTAGTTGCAGTTGGCCAAAGCAAGAACAACAATTAACTGAGGGAAGCAGATAAAATATTAGATGCTTTTCTGGCTCCAAACAATATATTGTCCAAACAAAACTACTACTTTTGTGACATTTTTTTGGCATGGAGAAAATTTAAACTACCATAATTTCAAGCTTCTAGGAGCTTTTTGTTGATAGGAAGAAAATGAATAGTTAAGGTTTGAGGTCCTCAGTATAAATAGAAACAGATCATATTTATGAGATTAGGATTTATTATTTTTAGGTAATATTTGTGGATTTGGTGACATTCATGATTTACCAGGACTGCAGTGCCGAAACAGTAAACCTACTTTGTGTTTTGGACAAATGACTTAATCATTCTGATTCATGGCATCCAGCACTAACGAGAAGAGTCTCTTATGCTAAACTTATCACACATGCAAGCTTTGTTTTGCCAATCAGGACTGTGCCAGGAAAGTGCAAATACCCAAAGATTATAGGCAATGGTAACGGGTGTAGCAATGAGGATGATCTTGATAATTACGTACCTTCAAGAGAGAGGAGAAACTTGTTTTGACTTGCAAATGGAATAAACCTGTCATAGCTGTGATAGGAGTCACCCAGGCTGGCAAGAACTATTTTTTTTTCAGGTCTCTCTATTAAACTGGTACAGAAGGGGAGTGGTGGAAGAATCTGAGAGAAGCTCTGCAGAGAACGCACTCCCTTAGTCCTCCAGATTTCCAGGTTTCCCGATCTGTTTTACTTTCAAGCATTTGTCACTCTAGGTCCAAGCACCACCTCCCTGTCTAGCAGTCTGCTACCTTCACAGGGGCCTCCCAAAGGCTGGCCAAAGGTTTTGCAAATACAAAACCTAAGCATAGCTCTAAATATTTCTTGGATTGAGTCCTTACTTTGCAATCTTAGCACTGCTTATAACTCAGGGTCAACCCCAAAAGCATGTTGGAAACAGGGTGTCAATTCAGCCCAAGAAGTTTTTTGGAAGATTCCTTCCTTCCAGATTTCTCTAAAAACAGCACAGACGTATAGATGCCTGTGGCTGTGACAGTGGTTGTTTCCTCTATTAAACAACATTATTCTACTCTTCTCCAACTCAGATAACTGTCTTTTCCAAATGGTTAAATGCAATCGTAAAGAAAGAGAGGACTCTATTTCTCTATTTATTTGACCACAAATCCAATGTACATCCACAGAACTGAATATCTCAGAGAAATCCTGTAGGAAGAAGTTCTCTCACCACACTTTCAGTGAAAGAATGGAAACACAAAAGATGTCTAGTTCAAATTCTTTTCTACAGATACAAAAAAAAAAAAAAGTAATAATATTATACCTTCCTCTTCAAACTCCAGGAGAAAGTAGGAAAGAGCTATGCTACCTCAAAATTATTCTTGGCATCTATTTAGGCAAGAAAAAGTTCATCTTCAGAACCTTTATAACAAAGTGTTTGTACAACAAAGAGCAAATCTAAGGAGCATCTGTCATCTCAGAGCAGGGTCTGAAAGTGGTGCCATTTTAATTACCTCAGCTCCAAGGAACAGGTTAGGTTAAGGAAAAAAAGAAGCCCAGAAAAGCTGGAGTGGGCAGTTAATACCAGGTAGCAGGAAATTATTAGATTTTGGGTTATGTCAATCACCAGACTAATATCTGGAGGATATAAAATGCCATTCATCATGGAGAACAAAGTCTCAATGCTGTAAACATTGAACTGGGTAGCAGAGCACTTGGTTCTGACGCTGACACTACATCTCTGAGTGGAGACAGATGGAACGTGCCACTTTTCCAGCTTAGGAAAATATTATGATGACATAATGTTATTCCCATACCAAGTAGTGAGTCCAAGCACATTTCTCTGAGCAGGGACTGTTTAACCTCAGCCACTGCTCCACACCTGAAGGGTTTGTTTCAGAATGTTCTTCCTCAGCCCTTTCCTCGTCTCATTTCTTAACACGTACGTTACACAATCCTTCAGCTGCAAACCAGGTTTGTTTTCATTTGGGCTTGCACAACCTTCCTGTTCTCTTTAAACAAGTACAAGATATTGCGTGTGGGGGGTCTCTTTTCCAACTTTCATTGAAATATTCCGAATAAGATGTAAAATTCCAGGGAGTAGTTACAAAAAGGAGACGGCTAGGTTACTGTACATCAAAGGGAAGCAGCATTTGCGAACTCCTTCATTTTATGTGCGTGTGATTCACAAACTGCTTTATGAAAATGTAAAAATGATTGAGGAATTGCTCAGGTCCTGACAAAAAATAAACTAACAGTAACAACCTAATTTCCATGAAAATGGGGTAGTCTCCAAAGCATCTGCCAAGACCAGACAGCATGGTGTTTGTAGCTTTCCTTTGTTTGCTCTTCAAAGCAGGTAAAGCCAGGAACATTCCCGTGCCTCATGGCAAGCTCTAAGATGTGGTACGTAACTTTCAGATGAGGGAATTTTGCATTTCTCCCTGAATATTTCACATTAGGACAGCAAGGAGAACAGCACAGACACAGCTGAAACGAGGAGGAGATGAATTGAAAGGCTGAAAATGGATTTTTCAGCATTACGCTGGAGTATGGGGAACTGAGAGGGCAATTAAAGCCAACATGAAAGAAGATTTAATTGCAAATCAGCGAAACTTGCTGAAGCACAGATAGCAAGAAGCAAAGAATCACCCCACCTGATGTCCAAGCCCTTCACAGAGGAGAGCGTTGCCCTCAGCTTCCCAGGCAGTTGATGGGAACAGATAGGCCCTTCCCAAGGAGAGATTCTGATCTCAGATCCAGCAGTCCTGGGGGGGGAGTGTCTCCCTCTCCCCATAGGGTGACTCAGCCTCAGACACCACCAGATCAAGGAGAAGGAATCTAGGACAAACCCACTCAGCCGCTCCAGCACAGTGCAATTATTTCAGTGTATGGGCTACAGCTTTTAAATTGGACACTGCAAAAAAGAGCCTCAGCAGAAGCATGAGGGACTCGACCATCCTTAGAGAAAGGGGCACTAGGGAAGGGCAGGAGGAAAGTCTTGCAGCCGATGAGGATGCCCATGGGAAGACAGGCGAGACTGGTTTCGGGGAGGTGGGCAGCAGCGCTGCTTGCAGGTGGGAATGGTCTGAGGCCCAAGGCAACACCCTCAGCCTGTTCTCTTTGCTCAGGGAGCTTTTAGCATTTCAAAGCCTTTCTTTTCTTTGTGACTCCTACCACTGACTGCAACAGGCAAGTGGGTATGTACCGGATCAGCAAAACCCCTCCTGCCCAGGTGCCCTGAAAGACATCGTTATTGTCTGTCCTGCAAATTGCAGTGTGTTTCATTTGAAGGCTTTGCTGGATTAATGAGCAGGAGAGCAACGCAGGCTGTGGAAAATGTCAGGGCCCCGCTGCCGGCAAGTGCCGAACCTCGGGAGCCGAGGGTGGGCATCCCTGGGCACTCCCCCGGGGTGCTGGGGTTCAAATGGCACTGTCACAAGCAAAGGGACAGATCCAGCCCCTTCTTGAGTGAAGCACACAAGCCAACAAGCAGCCTGAGATTGCAGGAACCTGATGTGCTGCTTGTTCCAGAGGCAGCAGGGTGGGGTAGAGGACTGCGAGGGGAATCTGCTTTCCTCTTCAAAACAGAAGACATCAAAGTTACCCAGAAAAATTAAAAGCTTCTGGACAGGCTCTTAGTATATTTAAAAAAGCAAAACAGACCCGTTTCAAAGCACTCTTTCCAAAGGTCTTTCCTGAACGTACATCACATGCAATGGAAAAACACTGCATGCCTGGCATTTAATATTTTTCACCTGTGACCCAGGATTGATGTCTATTTAACTCCCAGATTTAATCCAACTACATGTCCCAGCAAGAAAAAAAAAAAAAAAAAGCCTTTCAGAGTTTGGAAAGGAGTTAGAAAAAACTAAAGTCACGCTCAACACTTCCCCTTCCCTGGAGAGATAGGAGCGCTGCTTGCCCTTTCCTGACGATAAGCATATCCTGGTGGTTAAAAATACATTTTGCTCTTACCGTAAATTCTCCATTAGCCAACTCCTTCAGCCCAGCCCACGGTGTTGGGGTTCACGATTCCTTAGAGGCCACACGTGACAGAGCTTGGCCTGTGCGCGTCTGCATACACTGGAGAAAAAGCAAAAATAATAGGTCTGATGCTGCTGCCGTTGGCTTCACCTGGAGCAGCAGCCAAAGCCTGGGGGGTGGCAACAACATTCCTCTCAAATGACCTGCACCTTTCCCAGGACCCTGTGGACTCTGCATTAACTTTTGGCTTTACAGCAGCTTCCAGACAAGAAGTAAAGAATTGCACTGAATTCTGAACAGTGATTAATTCATCAGTTAATTTTATTGTTTCCAGTGATCACTGTGCCAACGGGCTGACGTAGTAACACAGAATTTAGTGAAAAGCTGCTTGATTTGAGATTCTGGAGGCCAAGGAGCATTACCTGCTCTGCAAAGCTTCTTGTCCTTTGTGCATCACCTCCTTTCTCTTCTTCAGCTAGAAAACTCCGCCTGGTGACAGCCAGCTTTGAGACTTGGGCTCTGCAAAGGACAAAGGTGCCACCTTTTACGAAGGACGTCCTGGGAGAGCCTGGTTCAGCCAAGCCAGGGCTGCTCACACCCCCAGACACCCCCACGGCAGCTCCAAACTGCAGGATCACCATGTTCCTGCCAGGAGAAAGCTGGTGGGACACTCTTTTTCTCAGGCTGGGGGTAGAAATTCGTGGATAACTGTGACTCCCCATGGCACAGACATCAGGAAAGTCACATGTCCTGCTGCGTAAGCTCAGTACGTAGCCTTTTTGGCAAGTACCTTGCAATTCAGGAGGCACAGGGAGGCCTTGCTCCCAGGTGTTGAGCGCTGCGGCTGAAAATCCTGTTTAAGGAACCATTTCTGGATTTCTTCAGTGGTATTTTTGAAAAAAAAAAATATTAAGGGAGTAAAAAGAGGAAGAAATGGAAACTTCAAGTTATACCTCCTCTGTGCATAAAAGGTAAAGGAGACCAGGCAGCAGCCCTCTTCCCTTTGTGGTAAGATTCCAGGCTGTGGAATCATGATAAATCCAAGTTCACCCTCCTGTCTTTGTGGTAGGATTCCAGGCTGTGGAATCATGATAAATCCAAGTTCACCCTCCTGTCTTTGTTTCTGAAGCTCAGTACGACAGGGGAGATACGGCAGAGCCCGTCTGCGCAGCCATAACCATGGGAACACCAGCAACAAGGGTAAATCAACATGAGATTCCCTATCATCAGCCCATGTTTGCACGGGAGGCCTCGGGCTCTCTGCTCCAAACCCGCTGCCAGTTCAGGAGCTGTGCTTCTCTTGGTAGGGCTGTGGAAGTAAGCTAAATAAGGTTTTTATTGAGCAAATATCCACCTTTCTGTCCCAATACCCACCATCTCTTTTAGAATATGGTTGAAGCTGTGGCACTGCTTCCCCCTTTGTTCCCCTTGCCCAAGCTCCCCCAAACCCCAGCTCTTCCTCGACTCCTGCCTCACATTTGGCCTTGCCTCAACGTCCCTTTATTTAAGAAGAGGTAGACAGAACTCTGTCTTTTCCTGAGATCAAAAGACCCAGGACTACTGCAGCGGCCGAGTTCATCACTGTCATCGCCCTCCCAACCCATAATCACAGACAAAGGTTCCCTCCTGCTCACAGCCCAAAGCCCCAGCTCTGGCTCCTCTGTCCCAGGGGAGCAGCGCCCGCAGGAGCAATGGCCAGTACGTCAGGACGGGGAGAAGCGCAGCACAAAGGAAGCCTGTTGCTTAACGGGAGTTGCAGCTGCTTGGCATCTTAAAAAAGTCCAGATTTGTGAACTTGAAGAGGTTACATACGCACGCCATGGTGCAACTGAGGGTCGCCAAATATCTGGCAGCCCTGGAATGAGCTCTTTGTACCCGCCCTTGGGAGCAGTTACGCTTAACATATTTTTCTCTTCTGCTTTTAAAGGTCACACGAAAGCAGCCGTATTTGTGAAGAGCGAAGGTGACTGCAGGGGAGAGCAGAGAACTTCCAGCCCCTGTGAGAGCTTTTACAGGTGAGCAGAAGCTCCTTCCCACTCCCGTTCGTCCCAGGCGGCCATCACCGACGTCAGCATTCCATGCCCGCACACAGGGACTGCTCCTGCCTCCCCTTATTTCCTTAGCCTTTCCTCCTCCATTTATTTCCTTTGGGTTTTCCCCTTTGATTAAACTTCTGGCATGTAGGAATGTTTAATAATAAAACAGATAACTCATGGGAGATGATATTTATAAAAATCTACTACTTTTTTT
Source organism: Tringa tobata (assembly GCA_033628505.1). Lineage (NCBI taxonomy): Eukaryota > Metazoa > Chordata > Aves > Charadriiformes > Scolopacidae > Tringa > Tringa tobata. Next base: position 2,371,963 of record JAHREE010000429.1, read on the forward strand.
TTTCCTCATTTTTCGTAAGACCTTGAGAGAAAGTCTTGAACTACGTTCTTCCTTTATTTTAAAAATAGAAAGAAAACACGTAAGGAGCAGGTAACAAGTTTTCAAACCATCAATGTTTTATTTGGTTAGTTTATTAAACACCTTTAAGACAATTAATTTTGGTCTGTACCCTTCTATAAAATAATTCAAGTTCTGAACAAACCTCCAATACATAAAGCAAAGTTACTTTTACCATACGCAAATTTCAGATCAAAATACAACACTCTGTTTTCTTACATTTATAAAACCCGGTCAAATACAAACGACATTAAAAAAGATAAAACACTTTCACTGATCCTTGGTACAATATTACAGCACAATTTGCACAGTGGCAACTAAGTTCCCAAAGCACAAGTCAAATACTTTAAAAAGGGAACCTCCCTTTAGTCACCCAACATTATACTGAACACGTAAACGAAGCGAGTGCTACTTAATCCAGGAAAATCCTCGTGTCCCTTTTCGTATCGTGTGTGAGCCACAAAGCAATTCCACAAGGGAGGTTACCGGTGAGCAACCAAACAGCTCTCCTGCTCTTACAACTTCGTGTGCAACTGATCCATGAAAATAAATGGATGGAGGTGGACCAGACTCTACACTGGGCAAATTTATGGCAACTAAAGTAAACCAAGAAACGCGTATTTTCCTAATAACAGATCATAAAACTAATTTTTAAAACAATCAAAACCAAATTATCTGTGGGTACAACTGGAGTAACTGCCTTTTTCTTCACTTTCAAGACATCTAATGTAGACACAGAGTGTTTTCAATTGTTGAGAGTTTGTTCCATTGCAAAACCCAGTGTTTCAGCAATAGGTCAAAGTGCCATTAAAATTGCACATTTTTCTTCAATTATGAGATTACATGGTCGCATGCAATGTTCGTTTGTTACTATGCCTAAAAAGCTTGCACTTACACTAACTTAAGAACGATATGGGGATCTCTTACGGAACAGAGACAAAAACAAAAATTAAAATACAAACGTAAAATGGTAGAAGCGAAGCATCAGTTGACAAACGTTCCCAGGAAGGTTCTACTTAATGAGCCTTAAAATAACAACTCGAGAAGAGAAAGTAAAATCAGAGCAGTAACAGAAGGGTTTGATGTATCCAACCCGGGTTTTACTTTGCATAGGCAGTCAGGGCAACTGCACTGCAGTGCAACCAAAGGGCATTTTTGCCCGCAGAAACCCCTTCTTTGTTCCCCCCCACCCCCTAAACCACTAATTTTACTTACAATTAAATTGTAAGTTCAGTTACTTTAGTCTCAGCTAATGTGAAAATGTGTACATAATGAAATGGAAAAAAAAAAATACACTAATGGGTCTAACTTTCCTCTCCTCCCTATGCCAAGCTCACATCATACCCATGAGGATACCACCCGCTTCCCAAACCTTTTCCTATCTGCTGACATTAGTACTACCCTGACGGAATGAAGGAGAACTGCATACTGCATAAATAATCCATATTTAAATAATGCTCAAGTGTAAACAATGTAAGATGGAAACAGTTAAAACAAATCCCAGTGAGGTACAGCAAAAGCTTAATTTGCTAATTTAGTCTTTTAAGTGCAATTGAAACACTGCGTTCTGCCCTTCTCCAAAAAGATCTCGCCATAATTAAGCTACACTACGAGGCTTATTCCCTTAAAGCTACATACCCGTGCTATAACTCATTGTATTGACTTAATGCAAATATTTCTTGGGGGAAAATTAATTTACAGGGTTAATTAAAATCTTTGTAGTATTCAAAAGGAATGACAGTAAAGGGATCAACCATGGAAATTGCAGTAATACAGATTTTTAAAAATATTTCCAATAATTCTAACACAAAACAGCAAGTATATTTTGAAAAATGCATAGAAACCCTGTCAATACAAAAATCCCCCCTAAAATTACACAACTAAGCAATTTTAATCTAAGTATTTTATGTGCTTTTCCTATAAAGGCCACTTTGACATACAAATACAAAAAAATTTACATTTATTTTTCCCCAAAATAAATTATTTGTTCCTCAATTAAAAATACTGAATATGGAAGCATAACAACCCTCTCGCACGCCAGCTGCTCCTCAGCAGTGGCTACTTCCGAAGAAGAAAACCTGCCGATATTTTCAGTTACCAAAAGACATGGGAAACGCCTTCAGCCTTTGTTCTGCCTGGCACTGGGGAGAACCTGGGGCTGAAGCTGAGCCCCTCGCGCCGCGTGAGCTGGGGAGGGAATGAATATCCACAGACACCTGCAGAGAGACCGTCGTCTGGTCTCCCGTGTTATGCACCAAAATCCCCCTTTTGAAATCAGAGAAATCAATCAAGGTTAACCTGCATTAAAAAGACAAAATAGTAAACGGAGTTTGGAGGGAGAAGCAGGGTGAGGTACAAGGGGAGAACGTGCGTGAGAACGCACGTAAAGCAGAGAAGACACGATCCGCTGGCAGAAAAGAGCTGCTCGTGGGATGCAGAACCAGGGGAAAACAGTGCACCGGTTTTAGTAGTGTTTCACAGGGGGGAGAAGAGGAACACAAGGAACAAACTTCACTGGAAAAACGAAGCAACGGGAGAACAAAGAACATTTTCCAGCAGTCCTGACCACACGGGCATTTATCCCTGAACTGCCACGGACACAGTAAAACCAAACTCACACACACGCGCGCACAAGCGGTGGAAGTGAAAACTTGGACTGCATTTGAGAGGTCACAGGTATTTGTTACTGTAAGCACCAGAGCCACAACCCAACAACACAGGAAGGTAACAGCAAGACCTACATCTACCTGGGGGGGAGGGCACAGCAAACCCAGAATCCCTGATGTGGTCTAGAGCCCAGGGATGCAAGCGTCATGGAGCACCCCCTGACTCGCTCCCGTGGGTACGCCACACCGGGGGCTTCACAAGACAAGCTCCAATTGACAACCACAGGAGACCGACAGGAGGGACACACTTTGACAGCACATCATTCAGAGTCAGAACACCCAACAACCCGACAGAGGAGAAGGAGGAAAACCAGTCAACAAGAAGTCAATTTGGAGGCAAGGTTCTTGGGCAGCCATTGAGTACAAGTTCTCCTAACCTTGGACCAAGGACTGGATTTGGAAGGACACAAGAGCCGTGCGCCTTCTGCATCACAGGGAATTCAGCTCCCTGGCACGCTATATTGCATAGTTTGATTGAGGCCAAAGAGCATTTATGTCTTGTTTTTCCCTGTTTTTAACAGAAGTAACTCAACACGCTCAGGTCAGAGCATTCCAAAGCCTGGCCCCAAGCGATTCATGGACCCATTTCTAAAGCAACACAGGAAGGTTTTTTTGGGATAAACAAATAAAAAGCAAAAACTCCATTCCCACAGAAAGACCCACAGACAACGTATGGAACAAAAAGCCCGTAACAGTAAACACATCTGTAACACAGAAGTCAAAGCACGACAGCTGGATGCCTTGCTGCCGAGCTGCACGCCAGCCAGGGTAAATAAGACCAGGTGAGTGCTTCTACCACACCACACTGATGTATTTTTTTGTAGAAAAAGCAGCAATATATATTTTGACGATATCCTGGCAATTATCAAGATCTCAGATTCGAGAGAACGCTGAGCGAGAGCGGCGGCAATGTGGCCTTACATTCCAATACCCTCCTATTGCTTGGCTCATGGAATACAGATATCATAACTGGATTAATCAATGTAGTTGTTAGTTCATTCTCTTACGCTAAAATAGAATATTTGTACAGTACAAAAGTCAGACTAAGGTATTAGTCATCATTCATATAATACGTATTTCAATTCTTTAGCCTAATCCTACGAAGTTCAATAAATATGCTTTACAGAAGGAAAACTCTGAAGGTAGAGCATCTAATGCAAAGTTTTGCTTTCTCCTTTTGAAGGCAAAATTAAAACATTCTCAGCTTGTCAGGCTTCCACTTCAGATGATTAAACAGCAAGCACACAAACTGGGAAGCAGTTATACATTTCTGTTTTCTCAAAAAAAAAAAAAAAGTGGAGGGGAAAACCAGGTGGCCTGGAGTTCCCCAGTCATTTAGGCCAATACTTGCTGTTCCACCCTGCAGAAATAGCTGCAGAGCCTCCAATATTTTCAGATTTAAATACAACAAATGCAAAATATTAGATCTCCTGTAACACTCAACCCATAAACCTTTATATTTTACCCTTACGAGAGGGACACGGTGGCCTCAGCCTCACCCATGGTGCCAGGGCACAGCTGCAAGGCTTGGACTCTGCACACAAGGGCCTGGCAACAAACGGTGCTGCTCCTCAGCCTCCCCTAAAATAAGAAGATCAAGGATTTGCAGGCTCAGAAGGGTTCTCTGTGGTCCCTTACTTACTGGCTGTTTTACAGACAGTGCTGTAGGTAACACAGATACACCTCACAAAGGCCACCAGCCCGTGGTTCCTGGACAAGAGTCTGGATAAGCGAGGATGGTCCAGAGGGCAGCACCCAAGGTGTGAAGCAGGAGATGGACAAGGCAGTCTCTGGAGCCTTCTCAAAAGGCTGAAGCGCTCTCAAATTAATAAGACTGAGAAACGCTGCACCGCTGTGAAAGCCTACCAAAAGGCAGCAACCTGATGTCTGGAGATGGGACCAGTTCAAACCCCCTGATCCTTCCTGCTGCTGCAGACAGGGCAGGAGTACGATTTTGTAATGTCCTCCACAGAACTAAAAGCTTTTATCAACAATAAATTACCAAACCCCTAAACTGAACTGATGATATGAATTAAACAAAAATAAAGACAGCACAATAAGGATGACGACAAAGTTCCTACACAGGACTAAAATTCAGCTCCCTACTCCATGGCTTGCATCTACCAGAGTCTTTTCTCCTGAGATCTACAAAGCTGATGCCACTCTAGCGATGGTAGCAGTTGGTAGCTGCCCTCCTATCTCCTGATGACCCGTGGGTGGCCAAACCCTCCAGGTTTGGACCTTGCCATCCCAGTGTGTGCCTCAAACAAGGGCTGGACAGGTAAGGTCCGAGGCCAAACCCACACCTGGAGCAACATCCAGATGCTCCAAAAGCCACATGGGTCAGCATGTCCCAGACACACACGGGCAGCTCCTGGGACTGAGCCCAAGGAGATATATTATGGAATATTTATGGAATAGCCACCAGGATGCCAAAAGAAGGCTCTGGAATTAGCAGCGAACTGGTACAGTCTGCAGAAACACGAATAGCTCCTTGTTTTACCCCTACTACGTGTGCATGGCCAGTAAAATGTTTGCTACATTTAATTCAAAGTTAGTATGAGCTGCTACTTAAAATTTTAGAGGAAAACTTTCCTTGTGAAGCATTTCTTGGGTTTGCTGTTACAAAGAAAGAAAAAAGGTGGCATTTTCCCATTACATTTTGTATTAAGGCCTTTGACAGCTTGGAAGCTGCCTTTACGAAAAGGGATGTTTTTTTTAAAAAAAGTCTGAATACTCAAAAAAATAAACCCAACAAACCCCAGAGAACAAATGAGCTGATTATCAGCTTACATTGGTACTTTAAGAAGTCAAGCACAGTGTAAGGAATTCTAACATATGTCAAAATAGCACCTTTAGAAGCAGAAAAAAACCCACACCTTTTTTTTTTCTTTTTTAAATTCTTCAAGCTGAGCAAACCCCTGCGTACTTGAAGACCACAAAGAAATAGGCAAATACATACTCTCAGGTACAGAAGGTGGGTATTTATTTGGACAGTTTTTCCACTGTAGGCAAGTAAATGGGGAACTCCATGGGGAAAAAAATCATCCAGATTAGAGATTACAGAAAAATCAGTGAATCTCTCCATTGAGACGATGGATCATGCTCACAGGCAAAACAGAGCAGAGGCAGAGAGAAAACTATCTGATCTGCCCTTAAAAAGAGCAGAGACTTATATTTTTTAAACATTTTTTTTCCTATTTAAAAATTGTCAGGACAGTCTTTCAATTGCTTCTCTCACTTACAAGTATAATAGTTACTTTCAAGTAATATAAATTTTTATTTACTTTTTACAGCAGCTGCAGGTCAACCTTGGTCTTTTTGTACAGAAACATGCATTTAAAGTGAAATTAAAGTAAACTGTCCTTGGACAATGGCATCGTTCTGCCCTGCTTCTTGTCCGCTTTTAGTTTTTTATTGAAGGACAAAATGCAATTTAAACCAAACCAAAAAAAAAAAAAAAGATTTGACAAAGTGCAAAGAAAAAAAATAAAATGAGGTAGCTGGAAATGGGGGCTTTTCCCCAGGGAGAAGGCAGCGGACTTCCAGCCACGAGTAACAGGCAGACACAAGTTCTACCTACAAGATTGCTTACAGATGCTCCAGTGATCTCTAACCTGCTGACGTTAGTTTTACAAGCTCGATGAAAAGCCATCTCGTTGTGTATTAAGGGCTCTCTGCCCGCATACACCGAGTGGGGTTAAAGGATGGAGAGATGTGCAAAAAGCCAGTGCACAGGGAGGTGGAGTTCGTGTGGACGTCTCCGACCCACAGGAGCTCTGCCTAGCGATCACCAGCAATAGCAATGCATTCAGAAGGGAATCTGGGGCACGAGTGAAAGCAAAATCCTGTTAATAAGAGCAAAAGACAAAATGACTGCGAGCAGAAAGCAGCATTTTGTGTGAGGGACGCCCAGGAACCCACATCTACTGGTTTGACAGGGCGCTGAGGGTCAATTCTCAGCCATCAACACGTCTGCAGCTGGGCAACATTCCCAGCCACCGAGGGCAGCAAGGGGTGGCAGCTACACCAGCTCCGTGCCAACAACGGCCTCTTGCCCCATCGGATCTGCACATGGCCTTGCTGTGCCTTGTAAGGAGAATCTTGTTTTACCGATACTTTTCCTCCCCCTTTAACGCTGTAACGCTGCCTTCTGGGAGCCCACCAGAACACAGCTTGCTGCCTACAGCGTCTGAACTAAGATGCGACAGAATTCCCACCATACACTGCAAAATACAGTCTGAAACCCTCAAATACAAAAAAGTTTCAATTACAAGAAGCAAATCATTAGGTTTTGGAAATCAGGGAGGGTAAAAAAAAAAAAAGGCTTAAAATTGACTTAGCAGCTGTTTCCCGAAACAAACAAAAGCTAGAACAGATCCCAGTTTCTCCAAGCAACCCAGAAGAATCCTTTGGACTAGTTTAAGACTAGTTCTGAAAGAGTTTGAAAGTATTTTTTAAGAGGGTTCTCCTTGGTTTCCCTTCAGAAAGAAACTTTAATAAGAGCTTTAAGGAACGTCAGCTCTGTTCAACTAGAGCACCTTGCCAGACACCCTGGAGTACGGCTTTACTTATTCTAATAACTAAGCAGACTTTGCTTTTTAAGACCTAAAAGTAACAAAAGAAGCAACAAGGATGAGAACGCTTTCCTGCTATCATGTGTAAATTCATAAACCAGCTGCTGCCGAGCCGCAGCTTCAGCGTGTGCCATCGCCGAGGTGAGAATCCCCAGAGCAGGCGGGGATAAGGCTTTGTAAAACGCTGCCTGGCACATACTGAAATTTAGACTTTCCAAAACGGCTCTTGCTTTCATCAGGTGCCATGTTCTTCCACAAGTTTGTTTTTTTCTATTCCACAATCAGTAGAGGTGGCAGCACGCTAAGGGAACGCACAGAAATGATAGCTGTAAAAGCAGCCCACTGCACAGCCTGCTTAAACCCCATCCTTCAGGCTCTGGCTGGGGTTAGAACTACAGATGAAAGAAACTCGCCCTTGACAAAAACAGAGGATGTTTTAGCATTAACTGAAAAGGAAGGAAGGAGGAAAGGCAAATTACCAAGGGCATTAGGTGGCAATTCAAAAGCACCTAGTATATAAAAAAAAATAATTACATTTTCATGTTTTATCAATAATGTTACTTACACTGGGGATGCTTCTTTCTATCCTATTATTGTAATCAGATCTATCAGCTCTTACAGGGGCTCAGTATAGTCTGATTTCATTATGAAAATTCAAGGGCACAGGTAGGCAATGGCATTGAGCGCGCTCATTGCCTGATGCTCTCTGGCAGGTGTTCACTATTCACACAAAACCCTGCAATAATACTGGGCAACAAGATTTAGCCTTTCGCACTGAAAAGTTCCACTCTTCCAGCTGACTTTTCAAAACATTTCGTTAGACTATTTCAAATAACCTTCAAATATTATTATAAACAAATACTTTATGTACTTTAATTACTTTTATAACTAATAAGCAGCTACCTAGAGTAAGCCGCTTTAAAAAATATCTTTCAGATTTTGTATCGCCAACAAATTTACACCATAATCACCTGTTTATAGGTTAATTCTCCTACCACCCTTAACCATTTTTAGCAGGTGTTGATCTAGCATTTATTGCATGGTTATAGCCTATTCTTTTAGCTTAGTTGTTAATCAAAAGTTTGAAAGAATTCATTACTAGAGCACAACAGCAGCTGGATTAGAGACACAGCTGACCAGAGACATCACCTTAAAGCCTGGCTGCAATCCTTCCTACAGTGAGGAATTTCCCAGGAAAAAACAAACCCAAACACAATCCATTGGGATGCTGGAGGGCAGGTGCCCAATCTGTCAATAAACTGCAGTGCATACGGATGCAAAAACCAGCGGTGCTTCACCCAAATCTCACTGTCTCTACAGCGATATCTCCGAGGCAGCTTTTAGTGGCTCACCTTCCCAGTCCTCAGTGATCAGACTCACTTCTCTTTCTCAAGCAGCGTGCCAGGGAAGCACAGGTCCTACTGACGCAGCTCTCAACTCCAACAACAAACACGGAAGAGCAAGAGAAAAAGGCAAATGTCAAAAGGCTACAGCACTGACGACAGAAACAACAGGCCTGCGCTCGTTCCTTAAGGGTAAAAGGAAATACTCCAAGTTAGGATGGAAATAGTAGCTTCTAACTGCAAAATAAACACATATATAATTAACACCCCTCCCACCCACCTAAAGAAGCTGTTTAAGTACTCCAAAGATTTAAGAGAACGCAACCCCCAAAACCTGGATGCTGACACTAGAGGCAGAAAGGATCCATACCCCCAAAATTAAATATAAATCCTTGGAAAGCATCACTGTGAGTGGCACCAAAACATACCTTAGTTACAATCTTCAGCGTGCCTGTGTCCCTGGGTACAGCCACACTTCTTGAGACACAGCTTTCCTTCTGCAGATAAGATTAATTCAAACAAATTGCACTTTACCTAAATATTTATAATTTTAAATACTAAAACCTGTTATCAGCTGCCATTTATTATATACCTGCACGGCACTAGTGCTCTAATGAAGAGCAAAGTGTTCACGTGCATCACACGGGGCGATGGCTCAAGGCAGCTGTGAAGAGTAGCACAAACTGACACAACAGTATTAAAAAAAAAAAAGTAAAGATTTACAGTGTTTTAAATAGCATTCATAAAAAAAAAAAAGAAAAAAAACACTGCTCTTTTTGGGAACACAGTGAATTTTAAGCATCTCTGTATTTTAATAGAACAGTTGAGTTACTGTTATATACAGAGGGAACCCAAAGTTTGGCACTTGAAACAACTTGCATTTGTTATTGCATCCTGCACTTTGCGAAACCCACACAGGCTGTACGGCCACAGCTTTTATGGAACCAACCACAGAAACTGCAGTTAAAGCAGGGAAAAGTGCTCCCTAAAAACCCCTCACTTTTGTACTTGTGCATTTACCAAGTCATGCAGGCATCGGAAATACTGCAAAAAATAAATTGATCTGCCTGGTGTTTTCTGGAAGGGGAGTCTATGAAGCAAGCTGGACACTTCAGCAGCTTCGATCAAAAAAACCTCCTATTTTCAGCAAGAGCTCTGCTTAAGAAGACAGGCTGCGAGACGGGCAAGCTTTGTACAGTCAAAAGCAAAAGGGACACAGCCTGCCCGCAGTTATCAGGGAGCTGATTTTGTAAATTCGCCTCTGTTTTCAGATTTGCTGCTACCCTTTTGTGTAATCTCATATTAATTTGCCTTCAATTTAAAGATGAGGTACCCTCAAAGCTACGGGAAGCCCCTCCACCAGGAGCAGCTGAGTGAATACAGCATTTTCACTATAATTGAAGCTTAAGGAATAGCTGATAAAATCTTTCAGGACAGGCAGACCTTGCTGCGAAGGCTCTTCAGGATACCTCTTTTTCAGGTTTTAAAAACAGAAAGGATGAGAATTTGAAATTCAACACCGATTCTTCAGGAACACGAGCATCTCACAAGGCCAGGGAAGGAACGGAGCCCAGGCCAGCTGTGTGCCTCCCTAAGAAACCCAAGAGATTGATTTTATGAGGAAACAACATTTTACACCTTTGCTTTTATAATCACTCGTTTGTCCGTGCAGAGTGGCCACGAGACTACACGCACAAAACATGCACAGAGGACACTGTTGTGTGCTTGTGGGATTATCTCTCTTTTTTCCCCCCACTTGTACACTCAAACTTTTTTTACCCTTTAATTAGCAATTCCAGAGTTTTTCCAAAAATAACCCGTGGCATATGGAAAAAAGGAAGAGGAAACCTTTTTTCGGAGGGGAATTATGGTCAGAGGTGGAGTGAGGGGAGAGAAAAGCCACCGCTATTCCCATCTCCCACAACCCCTACCCCACATTTTAGTGATTTTCTGATTACAATGACCGGGGTTTATCCACTTCCACAGCGGTGGGAAGGAGAGGACACCCAGGCCAACCTAAGTCACTCAAGCCTGCACCCGTCACCCAACCAGTCCTCCTTTGGGATCCTCCTGGGCTCGACTCAAGATGTCACCACCTGAGACCTGCACCCAAGGACCAGACCCTGACCTGTCGGCCGTGCTCTTCAGCAGTACAGATGTCTGTCTCAAAACGTCAGCATTTCAACGCTGAATGAACTCACAACCCCAGCGAGGCACCCGGTTTGGTAAATCAGTAAGGAAGGCGCCTAAAAACCTGACACTTGGACACCAGCAGACTGGCTAAGAAAACCATTCAGAGTCACCTGTGGGGTACTGGCTGAACTTGAGTGCCAAGTCACAAGCTGGAGGGAATTCAGGGTGCAAGGACAACTTAACACAAGTTTCTGAACTGCCAAACCACCTAAAGCCCCTGGATTGCAAACAGAACATTCACTAATTGCTTTCCACGTGGTTCAGCCATCACACGCAGGGGTACGTGGCTGCCAGGAGAGCAGGGGCAGCTGGGGTGGTGGCAGGTACCAGTGAAACCAGCTCAATCTGTAGCTGTTTGCACACTCAGGGAACCGGTGACCTCCCTCTGCTCAGCGCCGCTGGCATCAAAGCCTCCCTGAGCTACTGAAGTCAACCATCTCTGATGCCAGATAAGTCAGAGCTCAGCTACCCCTCCCACACACCACCACCTCTACAACCAGGCTCCCCAAAGAAAGGCTTTGGGGCCTTTCTTCAAAGGCCTTGGCTTCAAGCCTTGCCCCAGACTGGAAGGCAACTGACCCTGGTTATTGCATGGCCTAAGAGAAGTGCTGGTCACCAGGCTCGCAGCTCAGAACCGGACAGACAGACAGACACAAGTCAGACCCCAAAAAACAGACCCCTTCCCTCCTACACACACTCAGAGGCTAGAACATCTCCTGGACCAGCCCCACAGGCAACGCAGATGGGGAATGAGCCTCTTGAAGCGAGGCCAAGGAAGCCAACTTTGAGATCTCGGGAGCTCGAGCACGCACCCGAGAGCCCAGGAGACATCTCGAGAGACTTGGTCCCCGGCCACCAACCGCGCAGAAAGCGACAGGAGAACACGCCCGCAAGCAAACTAAGTTTGTGACTCTCTCAGGTGAAGAGGCTTAAACTTCTTGCTCAAATCTCACCGAGTGCACCCGCAACACACTCCAATTACCACTAGATTTGTTTTCTTTAAGTTTAAAAGAAAAAAAAAAAGTAAGAATACCTACTGTTAATCCTACTTTAAGTGTAAACATTTGGTTCAATAACTTTAACTGCAAAACACTGCTAGAGTACATACGATTTGGATTTATCATGTGCATTTATTACTCAGGTTTTCTGGATGCTGAATGCCCTCAAGTGTAACTGGGAAGCCACAGGGACTCAAGAGATAGCAGCCTGCAAGATTCTGAATAACATTTCCAAAAGTTTTCTAAGCCACTTAGAAAACCGAGCTCAAAAGTGAAATAGATACTTAGGAACATTCATCACTTTTGAATACGGGATCTTGGCACTTTGTCTAAGAAAAAAAATTAAAAAGAAAAATCGAACAACATAAGATTTTCAAAATAGGGAAGTTTTACAGATAAACTAACAGCACTTGATTTATTTCACAAGACAGCCAAGGATGGAAAAAGTGGTTCACATTTCTGTAGTAAAGCATTATATATAAATTTAAAATCTAAAGACATATATATATACACACACCAAGTTTACTGCAATGCATAAATATATAAACTTTTTAATATGCCAAATAATATAGGTCAGAAAATTGATGTATATAGTTCAAGTTTTGCAGCACTTCAGCACTGTAAAAAATAAAAAATAAATAAATAATGGTCAATGATTGGCTGCTGCCCTCTTTTTTTTCTTTCCCCCCACCCCTTTGCTCAGAATCAGAGTAATTCCAACCACACATCAGTGCTATGGAAAGACTGAGCAGAAGTTTCAGGATGTCTCTTCAAGGAATTTTTAGTGAAATAAAACTATTTTGTACTAGTTTGGGATTGTATTTCAGCACACCTAAGATGACTCAATAACCATGACACAGGTTTACACGACACAACTGAGGGCAGAGATTGGCTTGTCTGAGGTCCACAGAGTTGCAGAGTGGAAAGTATTGTGTGTAGTTCTAATACTGGTTACACACAGTCTCTTTTTCTGAAGGGCAGGAGGTCTTATTTCTATTTCCACCTCTCTTATTTTATTCCATTTAAATAAATACAGGTTACGTCCCACCCATCACAATAATGAAATCAAAAAATTGAGGTAAAAGTGTTCTACCAGCTGATCTTGACCACGAACTAAAGTCAATTAAACATCGCTACTGATGCAAACGAGACTCAGTAAGAAATAAAATGCAGGATACCAAGTTCTTCACTATAACCACACCATAACACCCGGCTTTCCAAGTCAGACAGCAGTAAACGAGACTGTATCTTAGCACAGAAATCATTAGTAAACCAACTTTTGATCCCAATTTAAAAAGTCGCTGTACAAATTTTCCTTAACTCTTCATCTAAAAAATCATGTTTTCTGCAAAAAAAACATATCCTTGTCCTGTATCACCTTTGTTCTAGTAGAGATAAAATACACCCTTCTATAAACCTCAGTCTTAAAAACCATTCTTAGTTTGCAAGCGATCTGAAGTAAAAAAGGAACACAACCTGTTTTCTTTAATTTGTCAAGTTTTGTTGTCTTTTACCAAAAAGCAGCAATCATCATTAACTGTTCCAAACACCGTTTCCCTTTTTACTTCATGGAAACAGCCACCAAAGCCCACAGAGAAATGCACGCCACCCATCTGTTCGTCAGGCGGTTCAAATGAGAGCGTAGAAAAAACAGTTTACTTCTCTGGAGTACACTGTGTCCGTTTCAGATTAGTCCATTTTAAATATATTAAAAAATATTTGTAGGAATGAAAACGTTGCAAATGAATGAAAAACCGTATGTACACACCTCCACCATTTTCTTTAGGCACAGACCTTAACTTTTGAGGAAGGACTAGAAATAAAAGGTGCAACAACCAACGTCTCCTACGGCATGGTCCAACAGCAGTCTCTGCAGTACACCAGGGAGGTTGGTTATCGTACAGCTTCTGTGTGTTACAGCTATCCATCCCAGATAGCACAGTTATTCGCATCAGCTCCCCTCAGGGGAAACGCATCTTGAATCTTTTTTTTTTTTTTTTTTTGCTTTTCAATAAGCTTCGCCAAAGGAATACCAATTCCCACCACTTTCAGACACAAAAAACCTCCTCCGATAACAGGGTTTAAACTCCAAATGGTTACGACTGAAGGTGTTTCCTTGATCCCCCCTTTTATTTTGCCCCCCCTTCTTCTTTTTAATGTATACTTAAGTTATTTGTTCCCGAAACAAGAACTGAGACTCAAGCTTTTTAAGCATTTAAAACAAAAACAGTTACCATACCAAAGCACAGCATACAGTGTAAGTTTCAGCTGTAATTTCTCAGCTTTTCCTTTATATAGAGCTAGATTATGGTGGACTGCGCAGAATTCTTCCAGTCTCCTCCACTGTCAGCACACGGGTCACGGAGAAGGTACGCGAATGCGGAATAATCCCTGTTGAAGCTGCAGTCGAAAGAGCTTGCAGTTTGCGATCCGCAACGCCGCGCAGCCGGTACGGCGAAGGTCCGATGGAAACAGCGGTTTGGTGCGCTGCCAGGTTCCCGTGCTCCTTTTAAATTCCCTAACGTAGTCGTAATTGGTACCTGAATGCACACACGCGCCACAGAACAAGAGAAGATAGATTGCTTAAAAGGTGCTGTAGCTATCACCACGTCCAACCTCCAATTCGGCAAATAGGCAAACAAGAGCGTGCACAGACACAGCCATCAATTTCTGGACGTATGGTTGAAATTATTGTCAAGACAAAACTACAACAACATTTCTTATCTACTGAAAGCCACCACATTCGGGATTTTGCTCTTTCCTATTTTGTAGACAGCCCCGTTACATGCTCCCAGATGCTGAAAGCTGAGTATCACATGTGTTTGTTGGTACACATTTATCCGGTTGGGATTTAGAGCCATAGGAACCACTGGACGATGTCCCCAAAACGCAGAAGCACCTGCTTATCGCTGCGAAGGTGGGAGAAACAACCTCAGGTGCTAACGTTTTTTCTTATATTTAGACAAATGCAGTAACATACTCTTAGTCTTGATCTCTCCTGACCCTCAAACTGCTCATCAACCAAATGCTTATGGCACTGAATTCGTTTCTGAAGAGCTCCAATGTACAAAACCAACCCCGTACATTTCTGTATGTCCAAGCAGCATAATTCCCCTGAAGACAACAGTAACTTAACTAAAAAAAATTTGGTCTCGTTAGTGCCACACATTTAAAAGACTGGAAGAAGACAAGCAACAGGAGGTTATTAGTTCCAATTCTGACCTGTATCGAGATCCCCAATCACGTATATGCTGGCTCCGATGGGCACAGCTCCATACACGAAGGAAGAACTAGTTGGGATACATAGGTTCTGGTCATTTAGATAAATCCACCTGTAAAAATAATAATAAAACCCCATGATATGCAACTTTCATTGAGCAAATTTAAATAATTCCAGGTCCCATTTATCTGTGTCAGCATCGTCTCTACAATTCTGAAACAAGTTTCTACAAAATGCTGCCGCGCTTTTGTGGATGCTGTCACAGTTGCTATTTATAGACCCTGAAGACATACAAATCAATGCTATTTTAGGTGACTGCTCCCAGATTTCTTATTGAATAATTCACAGAGAACAGAAAAGTTTGGAAAACCTTTGAAAAGCATCCCATGTATTTTCATGGCCATACCTGGTCAATTTGAGGGGAAAAAAGTTAGGAAATATCCTCACAGATACTGCTGAGCTTTGAAAATTCTGCATTATCTTAACTCATGATTCAGAAGAAAGCCTCTCGTCTGGCACTGACGGAGAGGCTGCTACATATCAATTATCTTGGAGAGAGATATCAACTTTTAAAGGCCAAATGAAAGGATTAGCTGCCCATTATTTTGTCTGCGCTGTACACCGGAGGATTAAGATTCTGCAGAAAGGAAGGGAATGGCCTGTAGCTGTCACAGGGGAGGACGGATGAACTGAGAACAGAGAAAAGGAGAAGTTCTCTACACTGATTCAGAAACTGCGTTACAGAGCAAAACCCCTTTCACTGTACTTCTTTAGCTTCCTCTCCTTACTGTGGGAAGAGGACACAGTCAGTGTTTTCACTGCCTTTTAGCACCAAGTTACCTACAGTTACGAAAACTGTATAAATAGCAGAGAAATGCAGGAGGAAGACCACAATTTCTTTCTTTCCCTTTTTTTGATTAGTAAATACATAACCATGTTGAAGAAGGAAAAAAACCAAAGTCTGGTGAGTTCAGTCTAGCTACTGATCAAGCTGAGCTTGGAAAACACGTGAACTTCAGGGGTTTGTCTGCACCACATATTCAAGGTTTCAGGGCTTAAACAAAAAAAAAAAAACAACAACCCACAACACTGTGTGACCCAAGCATTTTCCTACTGCACATCAAGAAAGGACAGTATTAAAGTATCTATGAGTTGCTCATGAAAAATTTCATTCTCAACACATATACTTTAAAAAACAAGCACAACTTTTCAGGAACGCTTACAGCGAGAGGCTTTACCAGTTAGAACTAGGAAGGAACAAAGACAGGAAGGGCAGAGGGTCACGTTTCATCAGAATTTGACTAAGCTCCAGCTTCATGTGGGCTGTGCCTGCTGTTTGAGCAGTATGGAAAAAACACCATGACAAAAAAATTCACAATCTTCAGGAATTGGAACATAACTCCTGCGTACTTCCCTGGACGGCTCTACTCAAACTGAACCAGAGTAGCAGGGGAGAAGGCATGAGCCTCCATAACCACGCATAGAAATAATTGCTCTGAAACTGAAATGTTGCCACTGAAATTGAAAAAAGAGGAAGGAATCCCCATTTTTCAGTCTTAAAGTGATATAAACAAAAAAAAAGTTCATCCACACTGCTGTAATTAACAAGCCTGAATGGTAATGGTTTATTTCCAAGTGGGAGGCAAACAGAGACAAGATACAGAACCAACATATTCCAGATGTGTCACCTCAGGCTCACACCAGCTGTGAAAGGAAGCCCCCAACTGAAGGAAAGCCTTCTCCATGTTCCTCCCATCCCTCATCTGACAGCGCTATCAGTCAGCCAGTTAGTTTTCTCATGGCATTTGCATAAGCACTTTCTTTTAATGAAATTCCTGCACAGTGAACGGGAGAATCTTCCTAATCACACTCTATGTTGCAAGATTATTTAGTTCACTATTTACCTACTGCTGAAAGCATTTCCCTTTTTTTTTTTTAAACGATGTTCCAGCAGCAAAAAGAATATTCTTAAAGAGTTTTTACCAAGTCTTGCTTCTGAACAAGCATCTCCCACTTTTATCCCCCTCAATAATACCTGCAAATTGTGACAGTGTGTTTGAATGGGGAGCTGGTGAAGAAGAGGAGGAAAATCTACCCCAACTACAGACCAGCAGGGAAAGGTGGCAGCGGCTGTACTCAAGGACACAGCTCCACCAGCAGCTCTTGCAAAGCATCCTAAATTTGTGCTACAATAAATATTTCCAAATATCCACAATGAAAAGGCATAAAAACCCCAGTGCATACAGACATCACCTGATTCTCCATGCTCCTACGTGATGCAAAAAGGCATATTATAAATTACAGACTCTGGCAGAAGGAAGGACTGACCCATCAAGGTCTTCAATACATGATTAAGATTTCCTGCTTTTTATGGAGTAGACCAACAAGAGATCACTGAGTGAAGGATACCCTTACATCTCCATCACTTTCACGTTTTTTTAGATCTATTTTTAGCTTGATCGATATTTTTAAAAACAGGATACCATGCACACAAAGCTCAATCTATAGCCTTTGGGGAAAGAAAAAAAAAAAATCTACATTCTAAAAAAACCTGCAGTCTGACGCACGTATTTTCTATCCCTGGTTCACTTAAATTCACTCATGCACATGACTCTAAATTTAGACAGGCTGACAAAACATTTATCAATTGAAAAAAATCTCAGTTACAGAAGTACTTCAAATATGAGAATTATTTTCTACATTATCCTGTCCACCTTTAATGCGTATACTACTATTCTGTCTCACTTCATTTATTTTATTACTTGTTTATACACTATAGCTAAACACGAGTCTCAATGTTTATTTTTTGGCTAGTGTGAAGATCTCAGCATATTCCTGGTCTTTAGAAAAGTCTGCATCATGGTTAAGAATAACAATTTTGAAAGACTGCACACTGTGAGTTATCCTGGAGTAAGTTACTGTCAAAGTAAGCAATATTAAACAAGTTAAACTTCAGCCCTTTAATCCAACTCAAGCCAGAATTATGCTGGTTTATATGAATTAATATGTTTATACACTGATGTAAGTACATACTTAGACATACACACTGAGCAAGGCCCGTAACTTGGATCCTCGTGGGCTCTGGATGCCAGGGATGATGGTAGATCCTGCATTCCTGGCTAACGAGGGCTGAGGCACACGAACAATTGTGCAGCTCACACGTGTGTGCATCACCGCACGTACCTGTAAACCAACGATGCCTGATGCCTGAACTCACAGTACAAACAATTCTTTCCATTCAAAAAGAAAGTGCACATGATGGAGTTCTGCACATACTTAAAAACAGCTGGAGAAGTCTGTAGCTCAGTAGGAATTATGCAATACCAATAGGCAACCATTAAAAACACTATGAAGTTTGGTTTGAGACTGATAGGATTTATACGCTCTGCTTTTGACCCGCTGCTGCTAAATGATCTCACAAACACATTATTTCTCCCTGTCTACAAATTTCTCTTATCCCAACGCTTTTGGACTTCTGTCAATAATATACA
This sequence comes from Tringa tobata, assembly GCA_033628505.1. Taxonomy (NCBI): domain Eukaryota; kingdom Metazoa; phylum Chordata; class Aves; order Charadriiformes; family Scolopacidae; genus Tringa; species Tringa tobata. The sequence continues at coordinate 2,390,508 of JAHREE010000429.1, forward strand.
CATTCACTGTCAATGTGATATTTCAGCTTTGACAGTTCCAGCACCATTCCTTCACTGTCCCTACAAAAAGAATATGTGCTGTGGAGTCTGAAGGTGCTCATATCCTATCCTTCACGATGACTTTTTGAAGCTGCTGGTTTAAAGGGGACTGATTACCTTTATTTGTTTCAGAAACTATTGCTGAGGAAATCAATGAGCTTATCAATTATAAACGAATCACCTTGTAGCAACTGCAGAACGTTTAAGATGAAGAATCAGTCTTTTTATATATCACATTAACTATGCACTAACGAACTAAAAGTGAGATATTGTCCACCTGTGGTAAAATCCATAGCATCACTTGTGCTTTACTCTTGAGTAACGATGCACAGCAGAGCATGATAGCCACCCCAAGTGGAATTGCTTAACTAATCAAACACACACATCAGTATTTAGAATAAGGTTTTCACAGAATTAAGAGAAGCATATTATTTAAGCTTTTGTCCTTCAGTGAAAAAGAAGTGATTTAGATTAGTTTTCTGCAATTTCTGAATCAGCCCAGGAAACAACTCTCTATTCCAGAGAGTCAAGTCGCCTTCATTTAGTATTCATTTGATATTTGTGAAACAATATTATAATGAAATTATGGTAATTTTCCAGATTCAATCTCACTTCTAAGTGAGTACCTGAAAACAAAGTATTCTGTCTCAGCATTTGGCAGGCAGAAACATTTGCCAACTGCATTTTGAAGTCCCTTTATGGCTATTTTCTCCCTTTCCCACACGGGTACAAGTGCTCAGGTCTCACAGTCCCCCCGAAAGGCACCCACCCCGCACAGCACCCCAGGGTTCCGAAACCAGGGGTAACTGCTGGCCCCCACGGGCCGGAGTGCCAGAATGTAACGCAGTGACACTGCACCCTCTTCTGGCCACAACACCCCATCTGCCTCCCGGGGCCGGATCCGGGGCTTCCCACACCGGGGAGCAGATCCCTAAAACCCCAGCCAGCAGCCCCCGCTGCCGAAGCAGCAGTGGCCATTGTCCCCGACTTCACTGCCTTCCGTTTTTCCAATGGAAAACACACCGCCCGTGAACCACCCGCAGTGCGAGCACAGGGTTCTGCAGAGTTAAATTACCAAACCTCAGTTCTGTGCCCTGGCAGAGCAGAAAGGCCAAGCCTGAGGATCTCAGCAGCCCTCGACACATGCCTCCCCCCGCAATTCAACTTCCAGATTAGCGGCTGCTGCCTCACCTTCCTCTGGGCCAGCAGAGCCCTCCTGCCACACGCACGACACATGGGGGGCTAGAACAAGACCAGAAACAACTGGACTTCTATTATAATTTTACTTGAAACCCGTAACACCTCTGGGATGCCACCAAGCAAAGACACAAGTACACACACTAGGAACGTCGCCGGGCAGGCGTCTGTGCTGCAGTCAGCAGGTGGCACCAAGGACTCACCTGCAGCACCCACGCTGGAACCACCCAGCTTTTCCAAACTCCACTTCAGGAAAGCTCAACCTGTATCAACCAGTGAAACGGGTTTACAGTCGCTGGTGGGGAATCACGAGCTGCTGTACACCACCTCTTGAAGAACAGGATCAGCCCAGAAATATTTCAGGTAAATCAACTAAAAATAGCAAGTAGGAGATCAGGGAGCACTTCTTTGCAGAATTCTTTCCCTTTCAAAGGCCTCTTGAGAAATAAGTTAATGAGCTTTTAGTGTTTCTCCACATCCCCACAGGGCTAGAAGACGTTAGACAGCAGCAGCAGCAATAGCCCTTCCTATCTGTCTGCTACCTATAACCACCTTAAAGAATGCTTTTTCTCCAGCTTCATTTGATTCTAGCTAGTTTAGACATCACTTTGAACAACACGAAGACCTCTTCATACTGAAATTAAAGTCTCTTTACATCCCCATCTTGCAAGAAAATTATGTAATGAAATTCCACCTATTATTCTATTTTTGTGTGCTTTTATACAGGTCACAGTCATGATCTTATAATACAGATGTGTTAATCTCCTCCACTGTCAACAACACAGTTGTTGAAACATCTGACCACAGTGACTTCTTTCAATTTACTTTATATAAAAAAAAAAAAAGATACTCATCCAATTCATAGTTATATAAAAGAAAAAAAACAACCAAACACCACAGAAACCAAAGCTTGTTGGTTATGTCTGGAGAATAAGGTGACTGTGCAGTAAAATTCTGTCTAATGTAACATTTCGAACAGTTACCACATGCAGTAAGGTGGATTCCAATACCAGCGCCAAGAGATAACAAATGAAGTCATCAGAAGCAGATTCAAAACAAACAGGAGATTAGCCATACGCAGCGTGCTGAGGTGGCTGTGGAATGTATAGCATCTATAGTGTCTTTCCTGCGGCAAAAGCCTACAGGGGTTCAAAAAGCAATCAGCTATAAATGCCCAGAACAAAACCACATGAAATTTCTTATCTCTAACTTAGGAATTCCCTAAGCTGCAAATCCTGGAGACAGGACTGGATGATGGAGAAGTATCCCTGTACATACCTACACTCCTCCTCCACGAGCACCCACAAGGAGCCGAGGACATGGGCAGGGGTGAGGGGCAGCAGTTCCCTGCACCTGGGGCAACTGCAGGGGAGGAACCAGGCAAACTCCCTGTGTCACCAAGGTGTTTCTCCTGCGCAGGGGAGCTCAAGACTGACGTGGTGGCCAGGGTTTTAGCCTTGGCATCTTAGAGGGACAGGCACGGAAGCAGACAGACCTTTGGTAACAGCCATACTGGATCATAAAAGGTAAAGCAAGCAACAGAGATGGACGGCACAGATCTAATATGCTCTGAAGTGCAGGAGCAAGGAGTGGGGAACAGACAGGTGAGTGTGTAAGGCACTTATTTCCTATGTTTACAGCTGCAGCTGGTTACCTTTTAAACTCGTCATGATAGAATTCAGATTTGCACGTCACCATCTCACTGGCTTGACTGTCATCACGACTCCTGACGCCGCCAAATACATAAAGCTCAGAGGCAACTCCACAGGCCACTGCCCCAAATCTGAGAATCCAAATGAGAAAAAAAATAAATTAAACAAAATATATCAAAACCATTTCACGCATCCTTCTGAACTTTCTCCATTTTTTTTTTTTTTTTTTTTACATTTTTAAAATTCATATATACACACACACCCTCTTATCTGGTCAAGAAGACATGAGTCATGAATATGAACTGTAAGCACCTGATTCAGACCATGTAAAAGAACAAAACAGCAAAGTATTTATCTCTTGAAAAAATTCTGAGGTTCCAGTTGAAGTACAATTTCTGGTTTACATTTTGCAGAGAAAAATTGCTTGTAACATCAGGAGTCTACTTCTACAAAATTAATATTTGACACTTATCTTTACTCAGCCAGAGGCCACCAAGATTCAGAAAGACATGGTGAAATCCACAGGGCCTCTGACGAATCCCTAAAGGTGGCTAACAGAGAAAGGAAAACTCCCTCTCATCAGGGAGTTAAAAAAGGGTACAGACAGCAATCCAGCTCCCCCCTTCCATTTCCACTCACCTCCTCTCTTTCAGAGGACAGATTGCCGTCCACTGCTGAGTCCTGGGGTCATAGCACTCCACAGATTCAAAGAGTTTTCCATAGGAGCCACCACCCATTGCATAGATTTTCTTCTTCATAGCTGCATAGCAGCCAATCTTGTGGAAAAAAGAAAAAGCACATCTAAAATTACACACAAATGCACAGTAACGAGAGCTCCAGAGGTAACTATGTACATATGCACACACGACTGCATTTGGGCTGCCTGTGTCAAACCACACCATGCATAAAAATTCTCAGCCACAGTTTTGTTTTGGCATATAAATAAAGAGCTGCTGTCTCTCATTCCATTTTAAGACTGTTACAGCTTCTACTTGAAGCGAAAGGTTGAAAAAAATAAATATATCGGCATTAAGTATTAAACAATAAGTAATGTGATAACAGGGGATGTAGTTCTTACCTTTCTAACCATGGTCAAGTCTGGCTGCTTGGTCCAGGTCCGGCTATAAATATCGTAGCTCTCCATAGAGATTAGCTCCCTCTCACCGTCCTCACCTCCCAGAATATACAGAATTCCATCAATCTCTACCACACCAAAATTATGTCGTGCCTAAGGAATAGCAATAAAGTCAGCATTGTAAAACATGAGCTGCCATTGTGAATATATCAACACAGCCTGTTTTTCAACATATCTGTCTGCAAAGTGATATTGGTATTATGTCTGGCTCATGTTTTGGTTTTGAATGGTGAAGTCTTAAACTCCAGAATAAGATTATGAATTTCTTCAACTAAACACAACAAAGGGTATTCAAAAAAGAGAGTGCAGCAAAAGAGACCCCACAGAAGCCTAAGAAGAGAGCTTGGCCATATGTCAGTTTGCACAGTGGTGGTCTCCTCAATGAAGCTTTGGCTTTCAGGTCTCTACAGCAGCAAAACTTGGGCCCGTGATCTGTGAAAAGGCAGCTCTTCTCCTTTGTGTGTAGGAGCACAGCTCCCCTCAGTCTTACTCAGAGTAAGCAAGAAGCTTAATGCATTGTAACTACAAACGTGGCCAAAACTACAGGCTTTTGCCAACCACAGACTTTAATCCTGTGGCAAACAGCAATTTCTTAATAAACACCCTATGTTGATTTAAGAAGATAAAAACACAGGTGTTTTAAGGGTATACGTTTACAAATAATAAGCTGTTACTGTTTTATGGAATGCAAATATGAAGAAGGAAACACTAACTCAAACCAAACAAATATAAATATCTCTCTGCAAGCCAAGTTCTGTATGTTGGCAAGTTCTCCGTCCATCTTTTCTGCACAGTCCAAGCCCTTTGTCCATACGAGAATTTTCCTGTGTACAACATTTTTAGAAGGCCAGTATATTCAAAATATTAAGTAAGATTGTACAATTCCATGTGGAATTGCCACAATTTTGTAGTTTGGCTTTACAGCTAGCTCTTCACTAATTTTTTTTCCAGGTTCGGAAGTCATTATCAGACCACAAGTAAAACAAGAGAATATAAAGAGAAGAGAGGCTGTAGCATGATTTTGAATGTGTAAGATGCAAGTCACTGGAGATTCACAACAGAAGGAACATTTTGCCAAAGTAAAAAAATCAAATCCCAACAGTTAGATAGCGATCTTGCCTCATTCATCGGTGGTAAAGAACTCCATGAATTGGTATCTGGATCATATTTCTCTCCAGAGCTTAGCGTTCCCTTGTTTTCATCCTGACCACCAAGCACAAATAAAAATCCTTCTGTAAAACAAAACGTAACGTGATCTTAAAAAGAGGATTCACACTTGGACACCAAGCAAGACAACGTGACCGGTGAGCTGTATCCTGGAACTCATTAAAAGATTCAGACCAGTCAGAGGTCAAACTCTGGGACTGGAGTAGGCAAAGCACATATTTATACCCGGACTCAAGTCTACCACTGTAGACCGTCTTCAACAGATTCAGTGATGCAGCAGCTAGAGTTACTTAAAACATGAAATACTCCTGGAGAGACAGATGCAGCGGATTCCCACAAAATATTGCGGGAATAGTGATTTTAAGACACTCAGATGACAGGGATTTTCACAGAATAAAGTAATGTTTTGGGCAGACAAAGGGGAAGCACGAAATAACCCCAGTGCAGTCAATCTTTAAGAAAAAAAAAATGTTATAAACCATATAGATTTTGAGGCACTGGTAAGTTTTCATAATAATGACTTTACAAATACGAAGTTCCCCTTTACCTGCTGACAATACTCCATGATTGATCCTTGGAATACTCATAGGAGCAAGTTCAATCCAGAGCTGTCTATTGGGGTCATAAAGAGGACACATACACCGCATCACTGAGGTTGGTTTCCGTGATCTGAACACAGGGTGGGGAAGGAACAAACAAAAACAGAAAGACAAGACAAAGAGTTTTACGAGTTCACTGCCGATACCTTGTGTCCAAAACTTGCTTGTTCATAATTTAATATATATTCATAAAATGTGGCATTTCCTTGACAAGGAGAAGGCCCCCAAACCAAGTATGTGTAAATTTGTTTTTGTACAGACTTGAGACATAAAAAGCAGATGGGCTCCATTTGTACTGGATCTGCCTGTAACATTTATTATGAAGGAAGTCTGAACAAACTAAAGTGAACTGATAGAGAGTATTAAGAATGTCTGAGTAAAGCCAGCCACAAACTGACGTGCAAAATGTTATTTGAGTATTTTATTACACTTCTATAAAGAGCAAATGTCTATGTGCTAAACTTACTGAAACAGAACAAAAACCTCCCCCTCTACTGCAGGGGGTACTCAAGAAAAGAAAGGGATTGTGTGGAACAGGAATTTTCACCTGGCATCTCAGATGCACCAATAATGACTTTTTTTTTTTGGAACCACAACTATTATAAACAAAACAGTTAAAGCACACGCTCGTTATTTTTTAATATTTGTTATAGATGTTTTTCAGATCATTAGAAAAGTGCTTCTCCAATGTTCTGTGCTTGAGTAAAGTCTATTCATTTAAAAAAAAAGCAGCCAACACTTAGTGAACAAACACCACATCCTACTCTAAGTCTAGAGTATACATTGAATGTCAGAAAACTATCACAAAATAACTATTTATTGCTGAATCATTTACAAAGGAATTTATGGTGCGTCTGACCAACTTAAAAACAAACCCAAATGAGAGAATAATAAGCCCATTAGGCGCACATGCTCTCCCCACACTGTGTTTTCAGACGTGCCATGAATGCCACACGCTTGTATTTTCACCGGCTGTGATGACCGGTGATGCCACTCCATACTTGTGATGCCACTCCATACTTACACTCGCTCCTCTCCCCCGACAGTCACAATACACTCCGAGTAGCCCCGGGGCTTGAAGGAGGCCAGCATGGCCTCTCCCTGCTGGGGGGGCGTGAGGGGGATATTGTTGCATTCCTTGACGATCTCCCGGACCAGCGGTTCGCTCATCATCTGCTCACGTAAATACGCCGCATCTAAGCCCGAAACCCACACTGCGGACATGACATCCTTCATGTGAACCTACAGAAAGAGATCAATGCCAGAAAATCCCCCAAACTTCACAGAACAGCATTCAGGCACTCGTACATCCAGGTGCTTCTATATTTATCAAAACCTTAAAAAGCTATTTTTGGCTGGATGAGGTTTTAAGCAATGTGGTCTAGTGGGAGGTGTTCCTGCCCAGGGCAGGGGGGTTGGAAAGAGATGATCTTTAAGGTCCCTTCCAACCCAAACCATTCTATGATATTTTAAAGTAATGACAAATCTACAACACAATGCTATTAAAAAAATGCTTCAAGCCTTCAAAGTTTCACTACAAATGTGTGCTACTTGCTTTCTCTCTACAAAACCAAGATTATACCATCAAATGCCAAAAAGGTCCTTTTTTTCTTAATGTCTATTTAATAATAAAGACAGCAGATGATACATCATGAACACAGCTTTCACCCTTTTACCGCAATCCTGCTGTCCGCATTTCTGGCAAAATTCGACTAATTCTATAAGTGCAAGATTAGCCCTGAAGCAAATGCATCTATTTTAAGTTCCCACCGATTAGAATAAACACACCGATTTGGGCCGCATTCAAAACATAAACATTTGGATGTCCTGACCTTTCTCGATTCGGAATCATGAGAGATCCACCTAATCACCGCTTCAAAGACGTATCGTTCGTTTCCGACATTGAGCTTTTCCATGGACAGCACTTCTTTCAGTTTTTGAGGAGTCAGTTCCAAGAATTCCTCTGTGCTGCTGACATCTCGAAAGTGAGTTTCCAGATACTCTGAGGCAAGGTAGTGAACATGATGCAAACAATAGTGCAGTGCAAAGTCCCGAATACCAATACAGTTCTCAGCAGCTATGCAACCTTCTAAAAACTCACAGCAGAGAGTTTTTAAGTCTGTAAGCAGCAGGAGATCAGCTGCCTGTACCACATCTTGGATAGTTTCTTCATTTAGCCTGATCTGCAAGAATTAATTTACAAGTTATAGCTACTACCACTCATTTAATTGTTTTATGACATGTCCGCATTCATTACAGTTATTCTCAGTGGCTGAAAAACGGAGTATTAACACCAGTGTAAAAATGACAAGAAATTGATATGACTACTACACATTTATAAATTAACACAGGGATGGAAAGGCATATGCTTGACAGAAGGTGTTGAGCAGAATTTTGTACCTGAAGTAGCCATAAAATCACCTATCTAATCTGGGAACCTAAAAGGAATTTTTCTGCAATAAATAAATACGCATGCCCAGAAAAGAATTTCAAGCCGTATCTGCCTTTTCTTTTTCTGCTAAAAGTTAAACTTGTTCAAGCAGTCTCAATCTGCTTCCGAATAAAAAGGAGACACCAACTTTAGTTCCTGCTCAGGCTGCTGGCCCCAGGGTCTGAAGGGCCACGCTCTCAGCGACAAGAGGCTGGAGAGGTGGGCAGGAGGGTCGGTGAGGGACGGTGCCTGACGCACAATAATGTTCAGTGATGGGGTCTCAACCTCTACGCCATCAAACCAGGCCTCTTACAGCTGTCACAGACGCCACGATTTAAAGCAGGTTACTAAAGGCAGCCACAAATTTTAATACGAGCGTTTGAGATTTGACTCTCCCAGGGTCCCCCCCTGCCACAGGAGAAGAGCGGAGACAGAGACAGCTCCCGCAGAGCCGATTGCCTCCATGTCACACACACAGCCCCAGGGCCATACGTCGCTTCGGGGAAGTTTTATCACAAAGCTTTAAACCCCAATAGGTTTATCTTTCAGGATGACAGTGTTAAAACCCAGGCTATTTTGCCAAATAGTTCAATTTCCATCTAGTTTATTTTTTAATACCATACCTGTCCACTGAAGATGTAATCTAGTATCTCTTTCATGATATCAACAGATATCCCTTCAAGTTCAATCTTGTATGTTGAGCCATCATCCTTTGGAGGATTATAATTCAATTTTGTTCTAGGAGAGAAAAGAAGAAAATAAAAGCTCACAACCTGGGCATTGCTTGCTCTCGGTTTTCTGAAGACACAAATGCTGGCTATGGATCACTTGAGCTATAACAGAGATGTTAAACCCTTACAATATGATGTGAAATTTTTCTCTCTTGAATTACCATGAAAAGGATACACGTATGGTCTCTAATATTGCTCATCACATTTCCAAACTGAAGAGATATGTTAGCCTTGCAAAATACCCACGGCATCAAAGAGCCAAAGTAATTTTTTCCCAGCTCATTCACCACAAACGTTCAAAAACTTCACTCTGAACTTCAAACAGAACAGCACCTCTGCTGACAGATGAAACACAACAATTTGCTTTGATAAAGGTGGGAAAAAAACCCAAAACCAAACAAAACAAAAACTTTACCAAAGAAAAAAAAAAAGAATTACAGCAAGCAGATGTGATCAGAATATACACTGGCAGCACAAATATTTGGATTGCGTTACCATTTTGTGTAGTTTATGATGTTATCAGCCTAATGCTATGCCTGGCTGTAAGGGAACTGTGCGCTTACAATTGTAGGAAACAGCCCATGTGGTGCTCAGCAGAGCTTTAAATATTCATCTGCATCAGTGGATGCTCCACTTATGAGCAATTTCTTTAAGAATACCAGGAACAGGTTCATGTGCCCTTGAAAAGAATGGAGGGGGGCTGGGGGGAAAAGATGAGGAAATAATCGTAATACAGCAGACAGGTTTGCTTTGTTGGTACAAACACTTTTACCAGGAAAGACAACTTTAAGCATTCAAAAGGGAGCAGCATCCACCAGTCCAGCGAAAACAACCACAAGGGCTAATAAAAGAGGATTTTGATCTTTTTTTCCATGCTTTAGACAACCAACAAAAAATTATACAAAAGTCCAGAAAACTTGTTTCACTGCCTCTCTCTGTATATATACATATCTATGCCACAGCACATTTAAATAAAAGCCTTTAAAAACGTTTTTATATTCATTTGGATATATTCTTAGCTAGAATTATTTTCTTAATGTGAAAAGCTGTGGCTTTGCTAAGCTGAAAGTGTCGCAATCCTCCGCTATTCACACTCACACTGAGCAGATACATAAATAGGACTTAGCTAAGGGCAGATTCTATTTCCCTTACTCATATCAAAATATATTAGTTTCTCACAAAATAAGATATAACTCACTTCGAATAAAATCCTAGCCTATAAGGAGCTATTTTTAAGTGTGAATAAGGACGGTAATTTTAGCCCTGAAGTTAAGGAAACTCGTGGTCTTGTTTTCACATGGCTTTTCTATGTGGCAAGAGCCCCCATCGCCGGGGGCAGAGCACTCGGGGAGACAAGGCTTCTCTGAGCAGAGGCACGGCTTCACCGGGTCTGAAGTTGAGCTGCTTCACCCCAGGTTTGTGCAGCACCTCGCACAAGTTATAATCCAAACAACAATATAGTATGGGTTAGGAAATTGTTTATTTCCTAACACCTGGAAGGAGATTAGAAAAATCAAGCCTGTTCTCTAAACAGTCTACGTAGCGTCCGATAAAGCCCGTGCTGCAACAGCCGACGAGTCGCAAACCAACGTCTGCTGAAAACTTCTAAAGCGAGTCTTTAGCTCAAGCCATCCCGTACAACGTGCACCTCAACTCACGCCATCCTCGCCCCTGTGGAACACGCATTTTTCATGCCTTCAACTCCAAACAGATGAAGGAGCACATCCACACAGTGGCACATGTTTTCAGCTCTCACCCAGTGTCAAGGCTTCTTTACACACGTTGTCGAGCCTGTCTGAACAACCTCAATGACGCTGACTACACTCAAGTTTTGGGTTTCCTGGTTTGTAGTGAAAGCTGCATCTTGTTTTCTAGGCTGAAACTGTTTTCTGTTAATTTAACATAAAATGTGTCAAGTTTGCAACATCTGGCTTCCTTCACCAGAAGGGAAAGACAGTCCGACAGCACCTGTATTTCACACGTATCTGATACCTGTGAGTAGCTGGTATGGTCAAGTGGTATCTACACAGAGCCCGGGTAAATCCAACGCACAGTGGGGTTTAACACAGATGTAGGGCAATACAATAAACATGTTGCAAGGCAGCACTAATGGGGAGATTAGGGAAAGGACTAGCACTATTTATCACTAACTTTCATCTTAGCATCACCTGCACACACCCAAGCTAAATCACCTCATTGCGTGGACTTTACGCTGACGCCTTCTGCTAACAAGAAAGTGTTGTTCACAGTTTGTGGGTCTTATCAGGCTAGATGTTCTAATTACCGTGTGCTTTTTCAGGCATCAACAGTTGCTAACCCAGAAAGAAACAAACCAACCACTGCTGGTAGCCCAAAAAACACAAAGCGAAAAATAACTTTGAGAACAAATCGATTGGTTTCAAAGTTATAAATATTTGTATCTGGGCAAATAGTCACCTTATGCAACTGCATTCTTCTCCAGAATAAGCTTTCTTCCTATCATCCATCCTGAGAAGCAGTACTTGTATACATGTCACACAACATTAATTTGTTAGTTAATAAACTAACTAGTGTGTTTATTTTGGTACAAATACTTGGGAACTATTCCCAAACGGCAGCTGGAGGTACTCCTTGTCACTCACGTCAGGTACCGCAGGACGGCTGCTGGCTGTTGGGAGGAAAAAACTGATGCAAGGAGATATTGTAACCAGGTTTGGGGCTGAAAAAGGTGAAGACAGAAAACTGTGAGCCTAATGTGTGAAAGAAAGCTGAAGGAGGAGAATGAAGTAGGAGGTACGTAAGCGGAGGGCAAGGAGCCATGGCTCCTCTTGCCTCACCCAGCATCCGCTGGTGCCCGCACCCACACCTCACCAGCACACAGAGGTCTGGGTGTCCTTGTCGTAACACGGCCAACAGACAGGAGGAGGGAGTTTCAAAACACTTTTGTTCCCACTTCAGAAAGACAGAGCAGACAACACCTGGTGAAATACTTAAACCCCGGTCCTCTCTCAAATTTCGCTTTAGAAAACCCATTTCTAGCTACGCTTAAGCAGAGGCTTTCCAGTCCATCAGTATCTCAGGAAGGAGGATGCTTTCACCCCACCACGCTCTTCCTCGCGGTGATTTATGCAGCCTATGATTTGTGTGGCAGAAAGCTGGAAGTGGCAATCAGCAACCCAAGGCGCAGAGACGTGCCCAGCTGCAGCACGGCTGCTTCCAACGCACGCGTGTGAGAGCTTCCTGCTCCGGACAACATTTCTAATTACTTTAAAAGCACTTGAAGCTGCCAAACCACAGCAGAGAAGGCTTCCTCAGTCTTCCTTAATTCAGCTGAAAGACCAGAACATCAAGATTTAGAAGGAAATAAGAACCCCCACAGCCAACCAGAAAACCCATTAGCCATGAGCAGAGCACAGCTGGGATGCACAGAGCTGGGGGAAACAAAACAAGGCAACTTCTTTGTCCTGTTTTCTTAAGTAATTTAATTTTGAGCAGCTTGATTCCATATACGTTTTAAAACAGTTATTTCCATTTTTTTAATTAAGATCATCCTTGTAAGTTGAAATGGCTTCCGGTAACATGAATAAAATGTTTTATAAATGCACAACATCCATCCCATCCTCTTGTACCAGGTTCACGGAAACTGCTTGGCACATACTACACCTGGAGCAAGTGGCATAAGAACAACCGGGTTTACGTTGTGTTTTGATGTTGTGTGTCTGTGTGACAAATTTAGAATCTGCTCTTCCACATCACTTAAGGAATACAATCCTAATGAGTCATCTCAAATGACGCTACATAAGGCAGAATGAGGGGAAAAAAATTCCAGTACCTCTTCCGTATATCTAAGCAACATTTTAAGCAAGGTAAATCATTAAAATGAAAACAAGGGCTTACGAATAAATGTTGATATTGTAGGAGTCACAATTCACATCTAGTGGCACAAAACAGATTCAAATAATTTCAAAAAAACCAAAACCAACCCAGCAGATAAATTTAAGACTATCCACAGTTCTCGTTAAAATTAAGATGGATCTTCCAACTTACCTCTCCTTTTCAAAGAGCAAAACAAAGAAAAATAGGTACTCATACTTGCAAGCTTACAGCCAAGTCCCTGTGAGAGGACTCTTATGGGACAGTTAAGATGCATGAGAAGCACATTGAGAAAGGGTCCATGTGCCTGAAAACTTGTTTTTCCTGTGTTTTACCGTTGACAGTTTACAGGAGAGGGAAAAATAATTTAAGAAAACCCAACCAAGCAAAACAACAAACAAAATGAAACCCAAAACAAATAATTCAGGCTCCACCAATAAAGCCTGATTTCCTGAGTCAGACATAATTATGTGGGGATATTTTTTATCTTTAAAACCTCTGCCTTGTTTGTGAACTGTTATGAAAAAAAGATAACCCATGTATTTCTACAGCAGTGACATAAAGAGAACAACTGTCTAACTCCTGGAATACTTTAATCCTTAGAGTGCTGGTGTATTGATACCTAAACAGGTAAAGAAAACACCTTTCTGCAAAGACGGCGCCTTTGTAAACGAGAATGCTCTAGACCACGCTAACCTCAAGCAGGTTTGTGATATTTACAGTGAACAACAATTGGAAAATCTGGGAAACAAGAGACAGAGGCTTTGGTTTTGATGCTTTGCAACACAAAAACTTTTACCTGCTCTCACGTCATCGCCCCACAAACAGCTCAGACTGCTGCCCTACTTACACAGCCGTAGCAGGGCGTCGGGAACAAGGCTGCAGGAGACAAGAGGGAAACACCGGTCTTTTGAAAGGAGCCGTCTTTCCAAATTAATGACTTCGCCCCAGATTAACCATAAGGGCTCCTCTACACAAGCTTTGCCAATGTTGCCACACTAGCAAACATTAGTATTAGAGTAGCAAAGCCATCCTTCCAAATCAAAGAGTAATAAAACTGGGTTTTGTTGCTATGTCCTTTAGCTGCACCAGTGTTTTGGCCTTCTCCAGAGAGCATTCGCATTTTCCAATGAAGTTATACCTCCAACGAACGTTTCCAGCAAAGACATGCACCAAACCTAAAACACGCTCACAAGGATGACTCAGTCCCCAAAATGACAAGCAAGTACTTTGAGATTTTGCATCAGTAAGGAGAAAACTTAAAAATTCTGCTTTTGATGCAAACATAAGGTCAATTTAGCCTCTTCCTGATCTGAGCTTCCTTCTGTAGGTTTCAGTCTTTCAAGTACAACTTTTCCATGTTAACTCTAATTCAGTCCTACTTAGAATCGACTGTTTTAATGGTGAAGTTTTTTCATTTGTCTGCCTTTATCCCTGCAACATTTTCTCCCATGAAGGCTGGTCTTTCTGCGTGAACAAAAAAACCACACCTTAATAATTACATTATTAAAGAGGTCATATACAAAAAACATGATGCAGCAGTTCTCTCCACCCACTGCCATCCTCCAAAAAGATATTTTACAACCAAATCAGAAGGCTTTCTTTGAGGTCGCACCCTGGCCTTTAGCAGCACACATAAAAGACAGGCCTCACCACACCCTGCGAAAGGTGCCAGCTCTCAGAGGATTTTGGCTGTGCCTCTCGTTCCTCTCTCTCCTTCAGATTATCTGCAACTGCAACTTCAGGTCTACAGGCGAAGCAGTCCACCTAACAGCTCAGCACAAAAACCTGCAGGAGTTGTTTTGCTTGGTTTAAGAGAAACAACAACTAGGAAAAAAAACTTAGTTTTCTCATCTGTTGGAAAGTCAGGCAAAAACATAAGGCTTTCCCCCCCTCTCCATAAGGGGAACAAAGCAATCTCTTCAGCAGCAGCCCAGGGGACATGTGCAGGGCTCACTGGCTTTGCTCAATGAAGGGCTTGTTTACCCTGAAAATCTGAAGTTACTCCGACTACACTGAGCTCATCCAGAGCTAGATTGTAATCTAAATTGGAAATCTACCCTCAACCAGCACGTCCTGCCTGAACATGTGAGTTAGCCCTAAGTAGACAGAACACACACTTGACGAACGCAGCCCTGGAGAATGGACTCTGGGAGCTCCTCAGCAGCCCTAAGTACCCGCCACTTCATTTTACTTTGGTTTTGTTTTAGCCAAGTTGGAAAACAACCAACCGACTGTACCAGCTGAGCTTACAGGGGAGTCAAACACAGGCACCACCGAAGAGCTGGCCGCTGGGCACCCACGGTTTGTGCCGTGCACCTCGTACGCAGCACGAAGGGCCGCTCGTTCCCACAGGGAACACAGACCCACTATGTACCTTTCTGTATTGGAAATACCCGCCGCTAGATTGAGAAAGGTGGGTTTGGGGTTTTCTCTCTCTTTGTTTTTAAAAAGTGGGGAAAAAATACCTAATCCCTGTTCCTCAGCGGGCAGCAGGTTAGCTCGCATGGAACACTCAAAGCTTTTCCTTAAGTAACTAAATCTGTACCATATTTATGCCATTTTTGTGCTGCAAATGACACTCGGGTTCACTCACTATATAGACAATTCATGAGATTTTCAATCCACATCATTTGGAAATTTAGCTTTCTACGAAACAGCAGTGTTACACCTACTAGATAGCAAGTTGAGACTAATACTTCCTTGGAAAAGCAAAGGAAAACATTTCTGGAATACAGTTTTAAACCAAGAAATGAACTGTATCTTACTTGAAAATATGTCTTCTGTCAAACTAACTCTGCTTTTAAACTTGTTTAAAACGCTTTTTTAGAAGGAACAAGTACAGTACCATACCCATGCTGTTAGACTTAAGATTAAATATATTTAAGAAATACAACACTGTGTAGTGTGTCTCTAGTAATTGAAACATCCCCGTGACTTACTGAAATCGTTTGGAAAACACTAGTGAATCTGCGGAGAAAACCTGGATTAATCAGGTTTTTATACCTCACTTATCCTTATAGCACATGGGAGAAATAAGCATCAGAATCCAAGAAAGATTTTCACAGTCACTGGTAAATATGAAGTCAAATGGACAAAATTACAAGTGCATGAGTAGTGCCGTGGGACAGCTGGGAGACGTGACAAGCACTACGTTTCTTTGGGAATCCAAATGAGGGAGGCAGCAGAACTCCAGACGCACCAGGAGCTGGAAAACAAGAGGCCTGCAAGACTGTCACAACAAGTGATGATGCAGCCAGGAGGAAAAACCAGGAACCAGGAGCATGGATTTCACCAGCACAAGAAGGAAGAGCCAAGAGTCTGCAATTGAGAGCACTAACCGTGTCCCTGAACAATAACAAGAGCTGTACCAGGCAGCTTAAAGTCACTCAGGAGATGTAAACCACCGCGCCTGAGGACATAAACCAGCCACTAACTACATGGTGTTAAGAACATATTTCCTTGATAGGCAAGAGGCAATTTCAGAGCTGTCCATGACAGTGATTTCTTTTTGTTTTCTTGGAAATATGAAGCAGTGGCATAGATATAACAGCGGAGACAAATAGGAGGCTGGAGACTCCCCTATGTATATGTAATGCTACGCTGGTACACAGCACCAGGACAGAGAGGAAGCTTTGCACAATGTATGAAGTCAGAGTTCTGAACAGAGAGTGAAGGAACAAATTCTTTAAAACCCTTAGTTACTTTTCATATTTGCCACTCCACACAAGGAGGAAGTTCCTTTTGTAATTGCAGGTTCAAAGAAAAAAAGAAAAACAAACAAAAAACCAAAACACAAATCAAGAAGTCCAGACTCATCAACTCCAGATCCTTCTCCAGACACATCAGCACCTTCAGAACAGTCCTGCTCCAGCCACAAAATACACTTTAAAGCGTGGAAGAAAAATTATTAACAAAAAAGGTTCTTTTAATAAGAAAAGTTTTGCCAAACAAGACAATTAATGCAGGTGTAAAGGCAAGCTACAGAGTATAAATTACCCAGACATCCCAAGCAGCTCCATCCTGCCACACCTCCTTCCACCCCGACTCGCCTCTTACGCCGGGCACGCAGACGAACCGCGCGTCTCCAGGTACAAAGGAAGGCCAAGAAGTTTCAACTCAAGTTCCCCCGCGTAAACAAGATGCTCTGATTTCCATTTCTCCCCTTGCCTGGCGTGTAGGAGCAGCCCAACTTTATTTTCTTACTATTTTGAGCCGGGTAAGAGCCTTATTGCTTCCTCCCTTCAGGCCATCGTTAGGGGCTTGTTGGAGCAGGAACATAATTAACAACTCCCCATTCAAGCCTGGTATAGCGATTTTTAAATCCCTTTTTAAGCCATAGGCTTTTAACATACCTGTATCACTGTTGCCTCTCAACTACTTATCCAAACATAACACACATCCAAACGCAAAAACAGCTTTAAAAGTCTGGAAGCAGATTCTGGCCTGGTTTGTGCCTGACTTCCTACTGCCAGGGCAGCCCGTAAAGTTCCCAGGAGACTGCCAGAAACAAACTTTTCATAAAAAACCTTGCTGATGACATGGCTTTAGATGTCTATTTGACAGAGCAGTCACTGCAACGCTTCCCTGCGCACCCAGCGAAGAGGGAGCAAGACCTGGCACAGGCACAGCGCGATTTGGTTCAACCAGAACTTGAGAGCACGGGTTCCTGACAACCAAACACCTCCCAGCTTCAGCAATGGCTTGCGTTCGTGATTTCAGGACCAGTCACAAATTGAAAAAGCTTTAAAATGCTATAAAAGCTGTCTATGAACACCAATACAAACCAAACAAGTATTAGGAAATGAGCATCAGAAGCTACTGACATGCACTGGCTTCTACCTCGCCTTGCTCTACAATATTTATTGTCTCACAAGAGCAACGAAACCTGCCCAGTCACACCTTCTCAGTGTGCTGCAGAACAGAGGTCCTATCCCACTGTTCACACCGGCACCGGGGGATGCTCACAGACACACTTACACTTGGACAGCATCTCAGCAGACCTCCTTCTCACCGTTCCTCGACAACTCAAAACGCTCCAAGCGCCAGGGGCAGAGGAAAGGACAGGAGTTCAGTGATGGGGGACACATCCCACCACATCTCCACAGAAGTCTATGTTGGCACTGGCAGAGAGGTTACGGTTTTGTGGCTCTGCAAGGGTCCTACAAGGCCTGCAACGTTTTAGGGATGTCAGAAGGTTGAATGGCACAAGTGAGAACGTGTAAACGCTGGCAGGTTATTTCTAACCAAAACCAATTTACAAGAAGTACAGCTATTTACAAGTAAATTGAAAATAATATGAACTTAATTCTACATTTTTATTTTTGTTTGGCTATATTATGCTCATCTGGAAAAAGATGGTCCATTACCGAGTTAGAAAAGCCTTGGGGAACAGCGTAGGAAACATACGCCCATCCATAATCTGTTCACACAGATGTGTGAAAACCAAAACTTGCTGAGATAACAGAAAGGTCTTAATTTAATTTCTACTACAGCAGCACAATCCCGGCGTAACACCACGAAGATCATCTAAGAATCTGAGCTTAAACACCCTCTTTGTTAAGGTAGTTCCCACATGCTCCCTGCGACACAGGCAAGCAGACAGCAAGCCAGCAAAATATTAGGAGCTGCAAGTTTCAGCTGGCCAGGAACGACTCATGCCAGGCAGTGACAGATCCGTGCGGATGAGAACATCTGCTGCTGAGGATACCAGGAATACTTGGACCAAGTCTATCCTATAAAAGGTTTGTGGATATATGCTACGACTTCCACCAAACTTACCAGTGCAAGCGTGGTTTATTCTGGTAAAAGCACTCCTACGGCACCGTAATTTACACCAGGCTCACAAACTAAATAATTTAAACCAGGGCAACAGAACTGTACCTACATTAGGGGAATTGCCAGGACAGAATGTGCTAAAATCAGAGTGCAGACTTCTGGCTGATTTGTTACAGAAGAGAAAATCAAGAGCTAACCTGGCTCGAATTTAATTTCTCTAGGAGGCACATCACTTTGAGCCAAACCACACTTTGTCCTATGGCAGTCTCTTCCCGAGGAATCCTCCTTTTCTCAGGCTCAGGAACATACCACAAGATGTTAGAGATATGCAGGAAGACTTCTGGGTTTTGTAAATGACAAGATTTGCTCCAGGGGCACAGAGAGGGATTAGATAAACCTGTACACATCTGGCAATTCTGTAGGAATTCACACAACCCCCCCCAGATCTCGCTGCCCTCAGAGAGCCATAACCAACTTGGCATTGAGCAGCTGAGGCAAGACCTCAAAAAAATCAAACTAGCACAAAATTTAGAAGTCTTACTGGTCCCACAGCTTGAAAATTTATTCGTGAAACGGGCGTTTGCTGTACTTGCAGAAGTCAGCCTATGGACAAGAAAGGCAGATGGGACCCATGACACCAGTAACACTTCTGTGCGTTTCTGCATCCCCTTCACATCTTTCATCCTCTCCCCGCTGAAGCTGCCACTTTTGAGCTGCAGGGATAACCCAGTTGCCAAACACCTAGAGGGAAGCCACATCACTGCGATTTACAAGAGTCCTACTCATAACCAGTCAGCCAAACAGCTCCCATGCAAAACTAAAAAACAGGTAACGCTCCTCTCTCTGCGGCTGCACAAATCCTTCAGCAGGCACAGACTCCGCTCACACCCAACCACCCCCTCAAAGTCCAGGCCTACTTATTTTCCTACTCACACCCTAAACTAAGCACTCATGCAAACCCTACACGGCTTCTGAACTTGCCCACCAACATGCCCACAGCCACAACACATAATGACACAGAGAGCACCACGTCAACTCAGACTTCCACTGCTTCACTGCTGAGTACGTTTCACATATCCACTCATTTTTCATCCAAGTTTTACTTGGGAAATTGGTTAATGGATTTTTCTGAGCTTTGTATTGGAATTTTTCAAATGAGAACAACCCAAATCAATTGGCATTTGGAGACCGTAACAGCCTCTGGTACCAGAGCATGCTTTGGAATCATCTGCCCTTAGAATAACAAGAACATAAAATTCTTGAGTCTCCTGCAGTATCTCTTTACCTCAAAACCTATAACCAGTCATTTTATTTGAAAATCCAGCACTCAGAATAAATGGGACTTGCACAGAGTAGGTACAGGCCGGAGATTAATTTTATCTCCAAAAAGAGACACTGAAACATTACTTCTGGCTGGAAATGAAATGCTCCAACATTGGCAACCTACCTGACCAGTTCTACCCACTGTGAAGAGCAGCTGGACTAAGAGGGAGACCCTGGAGTGACAAAAACAGACAGGCAGCAGGTGAAAATTGGGCTCGGCAGAGGTAAGGAATACAAATGTGTTTCTTAATGTGCCGTACAAGAACTAGGTACATGTATTTTTGGTTCTTGACATCGTGCAAGCCTGAGGAGAAAAGATGAGTAAGCTTAAAAAAAAAAAAAAAAAGAACTTAATCATATTTATATATTAATGCATGTAACCTACTTTCACACATAGTTAATGAGTTCCTTCATGGGATTTGAACCTGAACAATTTTGAGTTTAAAAAAACCCACAACTCTAATGACTACAAGTTTTGTTGCTAATGTAGTTACGTCTGGCGCTCTTACTCCTCATACAGGCTTAACTCCCGTTTCCCCCGTACATTTTTCAGAGATGAACAAAGTGCTATACTTAAAGATGAAATTCCATGAAAACATACTTCTCCAGAGAATAATTTACAGTATCTTTTAATTACGCGGGGTTTTTTTCACAGTAGAAAATCGCACATTTCCTGTAAAGTCATCTTGCTGTTACAGTAGAACAGCAGTTTTTCCAATAACATGACCTCTTTCTACCTAGAGCAACCCTTAATTTCAGATATGACATACGCTCATCTAAAATATGATGACCAATGTCCTAAAAAGCATTCAAGCACTTGGAAGAGTATTGGATCAATGGCTCATTTCAATTTCATTCTTTGATTTGCCTTTCTCCACAGTCTTCCAAAACTGTTTCTCAAGACACGCAGTGAAAAAATGATTACCACATAGGCTCCGGGATGCCTTTTTTGCAAATTCTTGCTGATCTTCCTTCTCTGTGAATTTTATTTCACTTTATATCTCAGCTCTAGTTCAGCCCCCACAGAGAACTGTTTCTTCAAGCCTGTCCACCAACAACACCTATTTAGAAGTTACTCACCAACTTTACATTCTATTTATTTACGTTACTTTTGTACTTGAGAATGTCAAAGCTGTACTGCAAGGGTCACCCACAATACCACATTGCCTACAAGCAGATGATAATACAACACTGAAGCAGGTTGTATTTTTTTTTGGAGAACAGCACACAGACCCCCCCCATCCCCACATCTTATGACACCTTCACAGGAATCTACAGCTGGAAGTTAACTCACACCCCTCAAAACAGTCTGCCTCAGATCTAGGATAATCCTGCCTTTAAGTGATACTGAAAGGTCTGCTCCTACTTTGTGAACTAAGACGAACTTAATGTCTTTACTACCTGCAAATGATAGGACTTAAAAATAAAAACCCTTTGGAATTACCCACTTGTATGTTTCACTTACACACAGATATTGTATCATAAAAATCCGATGGTGGGTATATTCTTTCTGCTTGACGTCACTGGACCCATCACCACTGAGTGTGATGGAAGAGAACCCAAAAGGAGGGTGTAGTGAGGTGGGGGTTGGTCACTTCCCCCAAGTGACAAGCGATAGGACAAGAGGACAGTGCCTCAAGTTGCGCCAGAGGAGGTTTAGACTGGAGATTAGGAAAAATTTCTACACCAAAAGGGTTGTCAAGCATTGGAGCAGGCTGCCCAGGGAAGTGGTGGAATCGCCACCCCTGGAGGTATTGAAAAGCCAGGCAGATGTGGTGCTGAGGGACACGGGTTAGTGGTGGTTTTGTCAGTGTTAGGTTGACGGTTGGACTCGATGATCTGAACGGTCCCTTCCAACCTGGGCAACTCTATGGTTGATTCTAAGTAGAAGCTGCTGTCAGAGGCTGCAGCAGGACCTTCCATGAAACGGGTTTCTCTGGAAACACGCTCCAGGACACACTGTTTGCTGGGCCACCTCGGTGTCCGTGGCGGTGGCCGTGCAGCCTGTCCTCCCCGGCTCCCGCCACCCAACCGCAGGGCCCTGACGCCCCGGCAGCGTCTGAGGTAATTTTCAGGGACAAGAGATGGAGGTGACAAACCAGGTACTGTATTTAA
>JAHREE010000429.1:2412882-2479890 GCA_033628505.1 Tringa tobata
CCGCACACCCCGAAAAAAGTTTACTTCCCCTGGGTCTCCCCGAGGCGCTGAGGCGGCCGCCGGGGCCGGAGGGGCACAGCCCGGGAAGGGCAGGCCCGGCCCGGACTCTCGTCCTGAGGAGAAGCCGAGCCCGCTCCTTACGTAACCCCAACGGCCCGCGCCTCCCGCCCGCCCGGGGGGGGCTACGGGCCCGCTCCCGGCCCCGGCGGCCTCCCGCGGGAGCCTCCTTCCGCGCCGCCGCCCCGTCCGTACCTGATGTAGGGGCTGGCGGCCGCCAGGATGTTCTTCTGCACCGGGATCTCCTCCCCTTCCAGCACCAGGTGCGCGTCGCAGAAGCGGCTCTCCTCACGGAAGGAGCTGAGGGCCCGCAGCAACCGCGCCGGGTGCTGAGGGTCCGACACGGCGCTCGGTCCCGACATGCTGCCGGGCCCCGCCGAGCCCCGCCGCGCCGGGCCGGCCGCCTCAATCACTGCCCTCACACCATGGCTGCCCGCCCGCCCCTGACATCATCTCCCTGCGCCGCCCCGCCCGCTCCACGGCCTGCCCCCGGGGGGCGGCAGCGGGGGCGGACCCGGAACCGGCCCCCAGCCCGGGCACGGCGGGCGGGCGGTGTCCGGGACCATCTCCTGCGAAATTACCTTTTCTTCCCTCCTTCTTGGCCTTAAAATGTGCCAAATTATCTTTTTTTCCCTCCTTCTTGGCCTTAAAATGTGCGAAATTATAGGAAATTACCTTTTCTTCCCTCCTTCTTGGCCTTAAAATGTGCCAAATTATCTTTTTTCCCGTCCTTCTTGGTCTTAAAATGTGCAAAATTGCCCTTTTTTCCCCTCCTTCTTGGTCTTAAAATGTGCAAAATTACCTTTTTTCCCCTCCTTCTTGGTCTTAAAATGTGCAAAAGTGCCTTTTTTCCCTCCTTCCTGGCCTTAAAATGTGTGAAAATATCTTCTTTCCCTCCTTCTTGGCATTAAAATGTGGCAGTAGCCATATTTTTAAGGCCAAGAAGGAGGGAAAAAAAGGTAATTTTGCAGCCTTTTATTTATTTTTTTCCCCTTCTCTTTCACCAGGAGGTGAAAATTACGGGCATTAGCAAGAGGAAAAAGTAAGGAAACGAGAATTAAATGCAGCGAGACTCATTTCGATGGTGCTGTTTTCCACAGCTGAAAATAAGCCCTTTTCAGGAAGAAGAAAAAAAAAAAACAAAACAGAAAAACCCCAAGATTTTCTTCAGCACTGTTCACAAGGTCATATATTTAACAAGGCCATATATTTAACATGCTTAATTGTACGCTAAGAGATGAGTTGATTCTGCATGCTGTGTTTAACAGCATCCAGCATGTGAGGAGAGAAACTTATTTGCACCGAGCAGAAGTGTTTCCAAAACTGTCATCTATTTTCACTGTCATTTCAGGAGGGGGCAAACGGCAGGTCCCCGCGCCGAGAGTCAACGTCAACAGCAGGTTTGGGTTTTGGAGGCTGTGAAACACCCAAAAGGAGATCACACTTTCTGCCCCTCCATTTGGGAGAATTAAATTTCCAGAGGGCCTGATCGGATAAAGCTGTGGTGGGTCACAGGCTTTTGTTATTTGCATTTCTTTTAATTGGTGATGTCAAAAATACATCTCTTTGAAATGTGGACAATTTAAAATTCAGTTTGACGGTATCTCCAAGTCATTTTACCACTGGGAAAAAAGAATAAAGGTATGTGGAAATGTCCCCATAGGAAAGAGAAATGGATGGCTTTACAAAGGCAGCCTTGTCCTTTCCCAGCTGGACACAGTGCTGGTTTGTCCTCCAGATGGAGATTTCAGCTGGGACATCTGCACAGGCAGACCCCAGCGTCCAAACACCGCACCAAGTGCCGCTTGTGAAGCGTGTGAATGGCCCCATTTAAGCCAGTATTTACAGCTGAACCCTCGCTCAGGAGCTTTCTGGCTGGAGAGGAGTGGCAGAGAGGAGCACCGTTTGCCATGCAGCTTTGAACAAGATTTTTAGAAGCAGAAAATGATGTGTTTGACATCCTGGTGTGACGGAAGGCCTAAAAACATACTAATCTGCATGAAACACCAGCAATGTTGCATCACTTATTGTTATAACATACCCACTTAAAAATATTAGAAGGCCACTTCTGGCGTGGGTATAATTATCCAGGATGTCAAGTGTAGGATGAGGAAGAGCAGAAGTGATCCAGAGGACACATCCCCAGTTCTCTTTGAGGGTAATGAAAGCAGAGAGCGCTCTGCACCTCGCACTGCTGGCGAAAGATGTATTTTGCTTCTTATTAATACTATGGTAATTGCATACCCAAGGAAACAGTGGTTTAAATTATTGCGAAAGCTGTCATTGAGTGGCCTGGTAATTTAAAAACACTGGCCTGTGTCTGTGCCTCCCGCGTAGATTGTTATGCAGGAAAACATAGTTGTATTTCTGGTTTTTAACTCGTCCTGGTAAACAGTGTTTCTGCTTCCTCCTCCAGCGTATGTGGGGCAATGGGACAAGGCGTAACAGATAATATCCGCTGCCAGAGAACAAATTAATTATTATGCTGTGTTATTTGTTCCATTTAATGAAACCTGTTGATAAAAAAAACAAAAACAACCAACAACAAACACCACCAAACCAAACCACTCTACCAACCAGAGGGCCATTTGTAACATCTTTGAGGTAATTATATGTATGCATACCCATGGCCTGATTCTCTTGCTCAACTATGGTTTTTTTTCCTTTAGTGGATCTATCTATCCTTACTATTTGCAGTCACTAAATCTAGATTCTTTTTTACGCCATTACAATGACTCCACCAGTTTTACTGGGTTAATTTATGACTTAAATTGGTGCAAAGGAAGAATCAAACTTTTCTGTCGCTCAAGATTTCATTGGTAGCGAAGGATGTCAGAGAAGTGAAGCAAATGACAGACTCGTTACCGCGTGCCGCGTTACCACAACACAAGAAGCCCACAAGCCTTGCAGCCACTTGGCAAAGCCTAGCAATGATACGGTGTGTTACCATGTTCAGGGGAAATGTTTCATCAGATTACTATTGCAACTGCTCAAAACATCCTTGAACAAATTTGTGATGAGCCATATGGGTTTATCCATATTGTCTCTGCCACAGGAGAATACTGGGATTGGCAAATCCAGATTTATATCACTGTTTTTCTCTTCAGGTTGACTACGAACTTGATGCTAATCAAATCCTGTGTAATACTGACCAAGTGAACACAGCAGACTTTGTTTAAAAATCATACCAAGTACAAGTTCTTGTAATTTATTTTCTGCAGTATTTCTACACAAAGAACACATTTGCTTTCTTAGACTGTAGATAACAAATCTGATCTGTTTTTATGATTGATATTCCCCTACTGTGTCATCTCTGCCAGTAAGAATTAGCTCCTCAGAAGTCAAGTAACTCCTGTATCTGAACTCATGATCATCTGAAAACATAATACTATGAGTTCTACAGAAGAAATTCTGGAGAGAAACTCTTAAAAAAAATCCATAATAATGGTTAGAGTTTTGATTCATTACCACCTTATAATTCCAGAAATATTTGTGGAAACTTTTTAAATCTAAACTTTTTCAGATTAAAAGAAACAATTCCACAACTGGTGTCCTTTGCCAACGTAAGAAGTCAGTTTTCCATTCCAGTTTTACTCCCATATTACTTACAAAAATGGAATTCAGTTTCTTCTTCAGAAGATAAAGCTCTCTTAAATAGTAGTGGTAATATGCCTTGAAAACACCAAAGGTGACTATTTCTGCAGACATGCCTTACTGAAGTGTTTATTTTCATTTTATGGAATATATAAACATTTGAATGCATATTTTAACTCTAGATCTGACCAGAGTGACTTTTTTTTTTTCACATTAAAAATAGTCTGGATATTCTTAATACTTACAAACTGCAAAGACTTAAGCAGAGAAAGGGAGGTATAGTTGCTACAGAGCAAAGAGCAAACAAGAACTGGGGATGCTGTTGGTTCAGTTCCTGCTCTGCCGTAAACATCTTACGGAACCACGAACAAGCCACCAAAGCCCAGATTCTCACGTGATGCGGAGCTAGGAAATGGCAATTATTTTGTTCTGTTTCCTACCTGTAAAACACCGTGAGCAGCAGAGACAGTGTGAAAGTGTGTTTATAAAAGTGAGAGATACCAGAGAAGTGTGGGGGTATATACAGACCAGAC
The DNA here is from genome assembly GCA_033628505.1 of Tringa tobata. Lineage (NCBI taxonomy): Eukaryota > Metazoa > Chordata > Aves > Charadriiformes > Scolopacidae > Tringa > Tringa tobata. The sequence goes on from JAHREE010000429.1 coordinate 2,417,067, forward strand.
AAACACCTAAAATGCATGGGTGTGTACCTAGTTTTCCTCATCAGTAAAGATGTCTCCAACACTAAAGATATGTACAATAGGAAAATACAATTTGAAAAAAGAAGAAAGAAAAGCTCTTATTTAAAGGAAAATCAATGCCCCAAATCAGAAAACAGAAATACTCTCAGGATTAAGAAATGCCATTCCTATAACAAAAAACAGTCACGGTTTACTTGGCATTTGAACTCCGTGTTGAAACATGCTTTTTAATTGTGACTCTAAATAAGAGTTGTGTACTTTCACTAGGAAGCATCTGTCACAGGCAATGACAAACCCATGTCAGGACATGGATGCCCCTAAGCAGACAATAAAGCAAATGCTTAGCTATAGCAACAATAGCTCATAGTTTCAGCTACCGTTCAGATAAGGTCTAAGTGAAGCCTTTCACTCTGTCACCTAAACAATTTGTTGAACGTGTGTGTCTGAGCTCTGCTAGAAATACGCTGCCCTCATTCATATGCATACTGCTATTGACAGAGACTATTAGCAATATTAATAAATACTACATTTCAGTTTATCTTCTACACAATGTAATCATCTAATTACATGAAATGTCATGTCAGATATTCTACTCAAGGAAACCTGATTTAAATACAGAGTGCTTAAGATAGATTGAATAGCGCTAAAGTATAATTGAATGCTACATAAAACCATATATTCTATTTCAAGTTATTTGGTTTTGTCAACAGAAAAGGGAAAAATACACCATGAAATTATTAGCAAAGCAGGGCTTTTTTAGGTTCTAAATTAGAAAGTTGTAGCACCTCAATGTAATACTTTGGTTATAGTGAGTTTAAGAAATCAAGCACCAAGAGAATGCATTGCCATGAATTATTATTGTCATTGCAAATAGTTTAACGTGAGGTTTTCTGGCAGGAGACAACTTTAACTGTGAGCTGCAGTCTTTAAACAGTCCATGGAATTACATGAGCTGCAGACATGTGTGACTCATGCCATACATCACCCTATACAGTACTTTATTTACTAAGGAAGCTATATTCTACTCAAATAAAACATTTTTTGTTACCTTTGTCTCCTGTTCCCTGCCCCACGAGTTGTACACAACATTCGCACTTAATACTGATCATTCTTGTTCTGGAATAGTTATGTACCAGTTGTATATGTAATTATTTATAATAAAAGTTATTGCTATCTCTCATAAGAGTTTATATATTGTTATTGAAGAGATTATATTTGGTCGTTTCTTGTCATAAGATAAGGTTGTTGCTGAATGGTATTATCCCACATTCAGCAGAAGGTTGTCTCAGTCTGTGTAATAGGATAAATAGCATTTTACTCAGTCTCAGTCTTCAAATCTTTCTCTGGTATAAACATTCCATGCAGGTCCAGATGCATTTCTGCATCTACTGTGGCTCGGCCCAATTCTTGGAATGTTTTAGCATCCAAGACCAGTAGGAAGGGTGCTTTCTTTGGCTCAGACATCACAACGCAGGTCAAAACAACACCTGTAACATATAAAATGAAGAATTAGAAACACACACTAGTTACATCAAGCAGAAAAGATAACACTCTCAGGAAAGAATTGTTTTCTAAGAATTTCAGGAAACAAACTGCAAGTTTGACTGAGAGTGCTAAAGAACAATCAAATGCTTCTCTTCTGTGCTTTTTTTCTGATCTGCCTGCAGTCCCCTGGGAAAGCAAACCAACACTAAATTGTGTGCCTGGCAGTGCTGGCACTCACCCTTGCAGCTATTTGCCATCTGCCTTTGCAAGGAATCACCTGAGAACAGAGCTGGATGGGGATTACAGGGATACTTGCAGTGCTACTTCCTCTTCTCATCTGTAACATCACAGACTTCCCACAGCTTCAGCTGCTCCAGACTAGTGATAAATCCAGCTCCGAGTGGCTCTCTGGAAAGTCCTAAGCATTGGGTTTATTTTTTATGGCTACACTGGGACATTACACAAGCTGATTTTGGTCTATTGTTGCTTTGGTTTTTTTGTCTGCAGAAGTAAAATGGCTGGTGCTAATTTTAATCTCACAGTGGAAACATCAACCCAGCGTTCTTGACTAAGAACAATGAAACTTGTAAGATTTAGTGCAAAACTCATGTAACCCCAGATTTCAGAATGTTGTCGTTATTTTACCATCATCCTCTTCTCTTGCATCAGGGCTGGGAACAAAAATGGGCTCAGATGGCCAGCAGTGGTCCTCTCCCCAATGGAGCATTTCCTTTGTCTGGACGTTAAATTTTACAACCTAAATAGTTGTGACCAGAAAAGAAAAATGTGAGTGACCCAGACAGTGGCTTATTCCAAAGGTACAAGAAGAACAGACTGCTGGCACGGGGGACTGATGCTAAGAGTCAAGGAGCAGCAAGTCACTCGTCATCACAAGGAGGATACACCTGGAAACGTTAAACTGGAGTCACATTTAGTGACGGCATAATCACACAATGTTCTTTCATTTCATTAGAAACCAATTACATCTTTCATTTATGGTCTTTAAGTACTTTACAAATACAGATCATGAGAGAACCCTCACTATAAATAATGCCCTCACTATATAGAGGAAGGGTCCAAAGCCCAGAACATTTAAGTGACTTGCGCCAAACCAGGGCGATTCTGTAGTAAAACAGGAAACAGCAGGTAAACCTTCCATTTTCTAATCCTGTGAATTATTTTCCTTTTATTGTGACCTCAATATCTCTCAAGGCCTTCTACTGTTAAGTGGGGTATGTATGCCAGAACAAAGGCTATTAGTAGTGATAGTCCAGTGCCTGACCAAACCAATCAATTCCATCACGGCCTTTTCTCTACCCATACAGATGCAATTATATTCTTTTCCCTTTTGACTTTTAGTTAAAAAATATGTTTACACAAAAAGGAAAGCATTCAGATTACTGGAGCAAGAATTTGGAAGAATTCTCCCTTCTAACCAAGATGACAGCAATTTTGCTGGCAGAGTTTACCTAAGGATTATATATGGTTGTTGTTGTGCCTGCATTCATTAAAGAGCAACTGGTGTGAAACAAAAAATCTTTTATCAGCATTTTTTATTATATTTAAGTCAAGCAAGGATTATCTACACTGGAAATCACAAACTTGCAGATTTGTTTGAGCTCCTGTCAGATATGCTGCAATAAATTTTCTTGCATCATGCAGAAATCCAGCTTTATTTTGTAATCAGTCATGGTAATTATATACAAGAACCAACAGCGTGAACTCAATTTGCTCTGCCTTACAGTCACAGAACAAGAATTATAAAGAGTGAGTTTCTCTGTACAATACTCTTACCTTCAACTATTAATATTTTTCATCTAAATATGAAGGTATATTGTTTCCATAACCGGCCCAGTGAGGCTGTTTTAATCATACAAGTAAGCTGACAATATATGTCCAACTTTTCATCTCCCTACTTTCAAATGCTGATATTTACGAACATAGTACCCAACTGTAGTGTCGTCATTTAGAAGTTTTAACTTGATGTTGAAAAAAAAATCCACTTTCTGGGCTCAGGACCACACACTTTGAATTTCCATGTACGAATGCAGATTAGGCTATATTTTGGGCCAAACTAGAATATATGGTCTATATAACAACTGCTTAATTTTGATTTGTATCCTATAAATACAGTTCCTGACTCTGCAAATGTTAATTATACCTTTGTAGGAACTGGAGTCCACTGCACTTGCGTTGCAAAGACGTACTTGTATTTTTTGCTGTTATAGTCGTAGTTGATGCGAGGCAGTTCTATCCCTGGGTAAAATAAAGTTCAAGACTTAGGAACAAGAGAAGAAAAATAACTAAAATGTACATTTACATGCCAGTCTTCAGGAAGCTTTGCTGTGAAAAGCCTTGATGATCTTTTAAAACAGGTGTTGCATAGATTTTTTATGTCTTAATTTCTAAAAAGCTAAACTTGGACACTAACACAATATAATTAAGCCAGCGTTGTTAATTCAAAGTTGACAATTTTTCATTTTTAGGGATTCATTATACTGGAATTTATGATGGTTTAGGGGGTTTTTGTTGGTGTTTTTTTTTTTTTCTTCATAAATACAAGAGATGTGAACATCTGAGATATAACTGGAGGCTACCATTCTAGGAAATTACTTTCACTTTAGGTAAATATACACTCTTTACAGGTTATTCTTATTATGCCCTGAAAAAATGTTACAAGTCCACTTTCAAAGGCAATCTTTATAAAATACAGCAATAACTGAAGTTATAACAGACCTATTTAATTAAAGTTACTCTTGTAAGTAGATTTGCAAGCCATATTAGTAGTTTAAATATGAGACTTGAGATCCTATATGAATATAAAACTGATGAAATTTTAGACATTTAAAGGATTTCACTCAATAAATGTATGTCTGAGACATTCAGGGTCATATATTACTGGATAGACCCAGAGGAGGGCAGTAAAGAAGAGAAAAATTTTGTCAATATCTACACTAAACATGTTAATGAAAAGTCTCTTAACTTTATAAACATCTTACATATATGAACACTACTCAGCATTATTAGAAAGCACTTGTGTGTGTGTAAGAGAACATATTTGAGATTTGTGTAACGGATATGTCTCACCTTCACACAGTATTTCAGGCTGGCAATAGATGCTGCCATCTTTCTCTTTTACAGCAGTTGCAGTAGATGGAATTGTGACTAAATTAGAACCTACTTCGGCGTCCTGAAAGAGACATATGCTGAAAAAGTAATGTGTCTCTAAGAATATGCTTCTAATTTAGATCTTTCATCAGGTTTGATATTAATATAGACAATTTGGGGATTAAACAAATAATCCAGCTTCAAGAAGACATTCCTTCTTATTATCCTTCTTGTAACATTAGATTCTGACCTTTTCATTAGAAATCTTGTTATACTCAGAGAATTTTAGTATATCAGAGAGTAATCATTTTGAATCACACTGAGCCTTTAGAAAGGTTTAGATAGATATGGTTATGTTCCAGAAGCACAATAAATGGATTACATAGTTTGCAAATTTAATTAATGAAGATGGGTTTCAAGGAATTAGGTATCAAATTCCCACTAAAACTCACCAAGGTTAGGGGTTTTGCACCTGCTATAAATCAGGTGCAAAAATAGGTGTAATGTACTCTTGTTTTTAATACACTATTGCTGAATTCTTAAGATTGCAGGGTAGTCTGGATAGCTGGTGTGAACCAACACATCCTTTGTCATCGCTGAATAGCTGTTTTTGAGACATGAACAAAGCAGCAAGATTCTAGGATGTAGAAAGAAAAAGTATAACCCATTCCAAATGTATCAGGCACAAACTTGCCCAAGTTTTTATATTGCTGGGCAGTATAAAATCTTCCCTGCAAACAATGACATAAAATGATGTTTTAAATTAAACTGAAAGATAAAATCTTTCCTCTTCCCAGTAAATCTCACACTTAAATGAAATATTCCAATTTTAATCAAATCATTGCAACAGTTGGGAACGTGCGTATGGGCTTCCAGTAAAGTGGAAGAAATAGATTGTGAAAAACCTCGTGCATGCCCTTCCAGTCAACAGCCAAGTTCATGTGTCTGCTCGTATTTGATAGCATCTTACAAATAATCTCACTGGTAAAGAAATCCTGTATGCTCAACAGCCCTGTTCTCCATAAAGGATGGTATCAGAACCTAGATCCATGTAACTGTATGTCCAGCTGCTCATTGCTATTTCTCAAAACAAAATTCCTGCATGCTTTGTGTATCTGTTATTTTTAAAGAATCAGAAATTTACCCATAAGGGCTGGAAACTAATAATTCGCTCATTATTCACACTGATGTATTTTAAATTACTGATCAAAGAACAGATCAAAAATGTCATTTTCTTTCTACCTGGTCATACTGCAGAGGAACAACAAATCGCTTGCTGGTTGGTACAGAGGTAAGCTTGTTTTTCTCTTCAAAGTCTTTAGTCAGGTTTTTTAAATAGAACATATCATATAGGCTGTTGTCTGTATAAGCAATAATATCAAAAACAATGTGGCCATCCTCTTCATAAGCATTTATATGGTGAAAAAACACCATAGCATCGGTGTGGAACTTGGTGGATATTTCTTTTTTAGTCTTCCTGTCTACAAAGTGAAACCAAGTCTGAAAGATAGGAAACATTATTTAAAAGTGTTAATGATCAGCAAAGAGTTATTTAGGAAACTGTTTTCTAATTGTAGCCATCAACATTCTAATGTATTGTCTGTTTCTACTGAAGCATATTAAGAATTCAGGATTTGCTGCTAGAAGACAAGAGGTTCCAATCTGAAGACCAAAAATGCAGGAGTAAAACGAGTGTGGAAGTGCTTTAAATTCATTTTACTGTTTCAAATTACTATTTTGGCTAGGCTGAGGATTGAAGTTTTCCGATAAAAACTTGAAAATTCCTTGCTCTATTTTTAAGTTAAATAAATCTGGCTTAATCCAAGTCTCTCTGTAGTGCTCTGTGCTGGTGTCCTCTACCCCAGCATGTCCCACTTATTGAGCACATGGAAATAAGGTCCTCAGAAAGGTTTTTTGCCTCAGTTGCCACAGTGGAAGACTCCTCTTTTGTTAGATTCAGGCTTTTCCACCACTCTGGCTCTCCTGTCTGATGCAATGGATCTAGAGCAGATCTCAGCCACAATATATAGTATTTTGTTTGGATCAGGAGCAACTGTATGTGTCTGGGATGCTACCAGTTTTGAATTTCTCTGCTGGCAGAGAATATTTCTAACAATGCCCAAACTATCTTCTTTCTCAAGCATTTCAACATCAGATATTTATTTTGTGAGATTTCTGGATAGCGGAGACAGTTTTCAAAACATACAACTTCTAAAACAAATGTGCAACATGAAAATCGGGGATTGAAGAAAAATGAGGGCTTACTGAAATTAATGAACCAGATAACAAACACAACAGCGTGGAAGAGGTCACTGGCCTGGCTGACTCCATTACTCAGCATTAGGAAAAATACCTTATCTTCCTTGTGATAGGCAAGGCAGGAAGCCCAGTTCACACCTCGGATGTAAGCAGTTGCCATTTTGACGATATCCAGTTTGAATGGCTGCTCTATGAAGATAATGTAGTTTTCTGTGATTCCAAAGCTATGGTAGTAGCTTGGGTGGAGCAAGGAGCGAGAAGGGATGGAGCACACCACTTCCAGATTTTTGAAACAAGATTTCTTCTCTTTTTCTGAACATAAATGATAAAAAAATACAATTCTATTTATAATAAATTCAAATCCAATCTTGTGCTTGGATTTCTCCCATGTATGAAGTAGGAAAGAACAGCTTCCTCTCAGCTTTATTTGCATTTTCCTGTTAAGAAAATGATTCGTTTCTTCCTGCAGAATTAACATGGAAGTTTGCGTGTGAATGAAGCAACACAGTAATATTACAATGCTGGATCCATTTAGACAGAGCCCCTCATCTCAGTATTTGATTCCACCAGTTACTGTCTTCAGAAGTCCCAGCATAGAGGAGAAAGGTGTTCAATTAAATTGGCAGCTTTACAAGGGGGTTCAAATGCCCCCACGTGTTTGAGCTTCTGAGATGTTCCTGTTTGATCTACACTGACTTTGTTTGAGCCCCAGCTGGAAATTACAAACCTGTCTCTTAGCTGTGGAAAGCCTCTTGATTGTTCAACCAAGAGAGCAGACATCACATTAGAAGCTAATTTTGAAGAACAACACAGAAAAAAAGGATTGTCTTGAAGGAAAAAGAGCAAGTTACTTGCTCTGTGAACAAAGGACGGTATCTCAGTAAGGCCTACTGTAGTCCAGTTTAGAGAGGAATTAACTCTATATTACGTATTATTTGGTATTATGCTTGCCTATAATCACAGTATCAGCATTTTGAGAGCATTTTCATTTATGAAGAAAATGAAAATTTACACCTTCAAATTTATATACTGCCCTATAGATAAAAATGTTTCTGTTCGTCCTCCTGCTATATATCACAATACAGCGAATGCAAATCCTTCTAAGAGAGTTAGTTCACTCTAGTAATATTCAAAGTACAGTTCTTCTAAAAGCAATGTTCTTCATACTGAAACACCCTGTTTACACAGTACTCAAGATGAACCTTTGTAATAGCACATGCCCAGACAGGCTAAGCAGTTAACATTAAGTTCACAGCAAATTAAAATTAGGAAAACAAACAGAATCGGTTTCTAGAAGAGCTTTGTCACCATCCCTTAACCTTAGAAGAAAACAAATTGCTAACAAGTTTCTAGAAAATACTGATAAAAGACATATCTTACCTGGCACAGAGGGAGGAATCTTAAATAGAATGTATTTTGTCTTCCCTTTATCAACTATTGAAGTACCCATGTTGAGAACATTTCCAGCACTGTCATAGTGTGGGTGAGAAGTTGCCACATTTACAGCTACGTATTTGTTGTAGTCAACCTGGAAAATGGAGAGATTTTAGAGATCGTAGGAGATTTTGGGGATGTGTAAGAGAATTAAAATTCATCTCAGCTAACACCACAAATCCACCAGATTTTTAGCATGAGCAGCCTTTTATTGGTACCCCAGTTTCAAAAGGCCTTGAAATTTAAACAATTAAGCCACATGACTTATATAGGTACCCAAATTATTTCCTAAATCAAGGTTAAAACAAGCTACAGAATCTGAATTACATTCACCTTGCAGCCACATAACTCAACAGGAGGATTGGCTCAAGGAGTTACTCTGCAAATGCCCATTTCATCCTGAAAGCAGTTTATTTAATAGGGCTACATGTCTAGCAATCTTCTGGGGCAATTTTTTTTTTATATAAAGCTTGGAAATTGTACTCAAACTATACTGCATGCTAGAAAAACCTTATTGCATATTTCAATATGTGAAGATTTCATTTTAATAATTAAGTAATATCTTGCATAAGGTACTTGAAAAGTAGTCATATAACTGACCTACTGAATTGTTAATTATGTAAATCACTCGATAACTACAGATCCAGAATAATGGAAATCATCCAAAACAATCACATCATAAGCATATGTGGCATTATTGCTGCAACCTTGCTAGATCATGTACAACTGAAATTGCCCAAAGCCCAGCTTTTCCCAAACTACCTGGGATTTAATTTTGAACTCATGAGTTTTTAGAGACCTGGTACCTTCACAGTTTCACTTTATCATGGTTTCTAAAGTGAGGGAATAGCAGAAGTAGAAAAGTGTCTCTCCAGTTTTGTGTTAAAGGATCCTTATGAGTCAGCCTGAAACTTTATTATTCATTAGCAGATGAGGAACCAGAATGACAGACAGTCGTTTATACCTTGTCTAATGTCTCCAGAGTCTGCGGATTAATTTTCCTGATGAAGTTAGTCTCACTGGTAGCATAAAAATCATCCCCAGTTTTCATAATGTTGATCAGGCAGTTGTCTGTGAACTCAGGAATGGTGTGAGACAGATAGGAGAATGCCCTGTACAGAGGGAAATTTCATATTGGCTAATTAGAGCAGCAGAAGCTGTACCAGCTTTTACCCGCACACAGCAGAAGTCACCCGAGCAGCGCGGGCTGTGCCCAGCAGCAGGCTCATGGAGCAGATGGCTCTGTCTCTTCCTGGCTGGGCCCTCTTCTGGAAGATCCCACACTGCCTGGGTGGAACGGGTGGAAAAGCAGAGGAGATGGACTTCTGGGCAAGGGTAAAGGACATGCATGCCACTGTTTTTCCATACACGAATGGACATCTGGGCCCAGTCCTGCTGGCAGCTGTAACATATGCCCTGCTTTATCAGGAGGAGCTAATTACACGCTCTCCTGTGCATACCTTGTGAGAATTTGGCCTAACAGTTTCTACCTAAAAGCTGGTAGGTTTTTCAGGGTATGCCTTCTTAAAATAGATACATTCATATACTCCTTGATGGAACATATTTGTTCCCGGTATTATCCTGTATCACAATTATGATTTCAAAGAAGACCCAGCTTCACATGTGGGCTTGACAGTTTTCCTTATCAGGACTTTATCATATTCACTTGAAAGCAAGACAAAGTTGCTTATATATATTTTGAGCTTAAAATGGCAGCGTTACCCAGTTACTGCTGGACAAGGGAAGAAAAGCATCTTATCTCAGGGTAACAACTTACAACATATCAACTATTTTGCAATAACTATCCATGCACGCGCTCTTAGCAGACATCAAATTCAAGGTCTTTAGAGGTAGTCCAGACAGGAAGAAGAGATGAGTAAGCTACTTGCATTTGTCAGGGAACATCCACAGCCAATTTTACAAGACAGGTGACAAGATGACGACTTAGACCTTGCCTCTCACATACAGCCTGTCATCCTCTCTAACGGCACGACAGCAGCTATTGCAGTGATCCCAAGCGGTTCTGATTTTGAACACAAGATTAGCTCAGGCCTATGGGTGTGGTCCTTCAAAGCACTCCACATGACTCAAGAAACAACTGAAATTTTTCATCACTTCCTTCAGATTTTGGTAAAAATGGTCTTTAATCCAGAAGTTTTTCTGGGTTTTTTTTTCAGTTATTGATGGCTTTCTTCTTTTTATTGAATGAACTTTTCATAAAGACATTCCCCATCTCTTAATCTTTTCCGTTCTTGCTGCTTCTCCCACTACAGAGTACAATTTTTATAAATTTCTGCAAAACACTTTAAAAATATGGTTTTTTTCAAAATTACAACAAAATCTACTTGCAATAGTGAGTAAAACAGCCAATATTGCTAACAAAATTAATTTTAAATATTTGCCTTAAAATAATCCATAGAGTATATGGTTCCAGATGTATCTCTTGGCCTTGTCAGTATTTGGAAATTGTAAATTTACAAAACAAATTTCCTATTTGTAAATATCTCTCAATGGTAAATGGAAAGACACCTGTGCTGGAGAGAGAAGGAGACAGAAGAATCCTACTGGAAAAAGGATTGCTTACTTGGCAAATATGTTTTTGCATGGATCTGGGTAAGCCATAGTTCCAAACTCAGACACCACGATTCGGTTTGCTTCTATATTGCAGTTGTACGTGTCGCTCCGGAGATACTTACTCCTGTAGTAAACTTCACCTAACAAAGGCCATACAGGTTTCAATCACATTTCATACTGAATTCTTTAGAATAGATAAAGTCTGAGGAAGAGTTTCTCAAGCAGCTGTCCTTTAGCTAAGAAAAGTTTGCAATGAAACCCACAATGCCCTAAATCCCTATTTTTGAAGGGTTTTTCAGGTCTCTAAGGAACCTGGGACTGTTCTTGTGGCTGCTGAGATTGGTTACAATTCATCTCACTTCCTTGACTCCCAACACGTTTGGACAATACTGGGGAGAGGAAAGGAGGGAATTGGATAAATTATTCCAGTAAAGCAAAACAAGTTGTGTAAAAATGATTAATTATACATCAATGTGTGGGTGGTGATAGATCTCCTTTATTGGCAAAATTTAGTTACAAGAGAGTAACAAATTGCTTGAAGGAAACAATGTCTATCCTAAACAATTTAATGGACCACTATACTTCAACTAACTGTTTGCTTTAGGTGAGTAAAATATATGGGCAGCTTAAAAAACACTGGTCATTAGGTTATTTTGTTAAGGACGTAGAGCAGGGCAGGCATGGGGATCCTGCAGTTGCATTAAATGCCTCTGATCACAGAAATGGAAACTGCAAAGTAAACACTAGGAATGGAGGATGACAGGAGTAAAACACAATTCTTTAACAGATACATACTTTTTGCAGCAAGAATCCAGGTGTAAAACATCCTGCCTCACACAGTGAGACAGCTGAACTGATAAGCAATGCTTTAACTGAAAACAAAAAATGGAATTGTTTTGGATAGAGGAGCTGCCTGTTTTCCCTCCATATGGATGACAAGTAGGAGGACTGCTTGTCGGGGTGTCAAGGATACATAAGTGAGGGTTGATATATGAAGTGGCCCAGTGGCCCAGTTTCTCTTCTGGCAGCTGCAACCAAATCCCAAAAGGGGAATGTTAGTCTTCCCTGAAATGAGGTTGTTCATCCACAACAGAAAAACCTCCGGATATTGCAGTACTTTTGGTTGATCCAGTTTGAAACAATAGAGGTTTTCTTGCTCTGGGTGGACGGCGAAGGCTGTCCTGCAGTGACCTGCTGAGAGCTGGTTGCAGGCTGTCCTGCAGTGCTGAGAATATTGAACTTTGGCACTCCAGAAAAAAAAAGGACAACAAAATCTATCTCTGCTAACAGCCCTGCAGAGATCCTCCTGCTGCTGCTCTGCAGAGTGAGGTGTGAGTGTATGTTTGGAGAGACTTTCCCCAAAGCAGTTACCACCTCAGCACACATGCCACTTTGCAGACAAAACCTGCAACGTTCTAACGCTAGTCAAACTCGAAACAGAATTAGCAACCAAGATTTGGGTTGTTAAGCTTTTTTTAAATCTGACGTGCAATAACTTACCATTTTTAAATGTAAAGCTGTGCAGCAGAGCCAAGCCATCAAACCAGTGGTTGTACTTAGTGTCCCCTATGGTGTGCATCCCTGGGCCATTTCGGAGGAGTATCCCTTGCAACCAAGTGGGCAACTGACCTGTGAACAAAAAGGAGATACCAGGATCCATTCACTCAGGAGAGCAGAACGTTACAGGACAATTTTCCTTAGGGCATACGCTTCATACAGGCAGACAGACTATGGGTGTATGTCAAGATTTCTAATAGCATATAATTATGTCAGAGTTTTGGTTAACAAAAATATGACCTGCTTAAAAATGTGGCACTAGTAATACTCTGCGCGACTATTGCTAGATGAGACTACTATAAGAAGATGAGACTGGTGGAATGCAATTTGCTAAATATCAGGAATTAAATAAATGAAGTTGGACTTTTCTTTCCCGCACTCAGATTTTAATGTGATACATTTAAACCCTTTTACCCATGCCAGGAAAAGCTAGAGCTTATCAGAAATAAACGTATTTTATAGGTTATATGACTTGGCCTTGAGTACATAATTTAAACTTCAGGCTAAATTAATTCCAGTAAAAGTTTCATTAATTAAATTACACAACATAATATAGAGTCATTTTGGGAATGCTTTTGTGACACTAGTCAGAATGTTGGTATTTTGAACACAAATAGAGTATGAATATTATAATGAGAATATATGAATACTGTTGAGGTTTGAATATGAAATGTTCCTCATCAAATCCCTGCAAGGAATACATTACCTGCCATTTGACACACGGAGTAACAACAATTAAAGAATGTCATTAAGATTAAAGAGCTGAACACAAGATATCAGATACTAAATTAAAAACTTCACCTGCTTCTTTGTGTGTGTATGCCTCCTGAAGGAATATTTAAGATCACATACCACTTTCCTACACAATTCCTGCACTGAACATTGTCTCTGCATAAAAAGCACTTCAGAACTTTTAATTCTACTTATCATTTAATTTGTGACCTCATCTTGAATATGGGGACACACTTTCTTATTAATACTCCCTTTACAACAGATAGAAATGTCCTACCACGGAAATATTCCATTTTGTCAGTTGCAGAGGCAACAATTTGTTTTGCTGTAAGACCTTCTGAGATCCTAAAGTGACTTTAGCCACTTCCTAAGAAAATATCTCCTGAATTTTTACTTTTTTAGGTAAGGGAGGCAAGGATGTTTGCCACTTCTTCAAACAAATGACATTAAGGAGACCAGGAAAACCCATCCAAATGCAAAGGTAAATGTCAGCTTTACCTAAAATATATTCTCAGTCACGACAACCAAATAATATTGTATGCCACAATATTCACACAGCTTCATTAGGGTTACAGTTCTGGAATATATGAGGAAGATAAAAAATTGATGACACAATGGATGGTGGTATTAGTATTAGTATTAGTATTATAATATTCCAGAAGAGCCTTGAAAACCAAACCTTACTTGCCTTTCTAATACAAGAAGTTACAGTGCAATAATTATCGTACTTTTTTGTATAAGATGACCAAGGTTTAATCTTTAGTACAGATAGTTGCAGAGAAGTCGAGTAACTAAAAATAGTTGGTGAGAAGACAATGAGGAAATTACAAGTTAACAGAAGAAAAGTATCCTTCAGAGAGAATAGGATTGTGATCTTAAGTAAGTATATATTCAAAATAAATACATAATTTTTGTTTGGCTGACTACTGCATATTAATTGCTGAACAAGTCTAGTCTGCTCATGTGCCTGAAATACAAGTGTTTCTCTTCTTGCCACTTCCCTTTCCAGAGTTTTCTGTTATTTGGCAACAGAGTTTGTAGGCTCTGCTATTTTCCACTACTATGGGCAACTGCAGTGTAGCAAGTGTAGCCTTTTGGGCTCCTTCCCTCCTGCCAACGCCGTTTACGATTGTAAACCTGTGCGATGAGCATGAGCTGCTGGTCATGCACCAATAAACCTTTTGCTACCAGAGAGTTGAGGCTGACTGTGTGTGGTCCTGCTGCAACTGGTCCTCCTTTCCCTGCAGTCAAAATGTAATAGTTCTGCATACAAGGTCTTGTGGGTTTTTGACCCAGTAAAACTGCTTTGGGGCCCATCATTCAAGAAATACAGATATTTCTGCAATTCAGAGAACATCTTGTAGCTCCTAGGGCTAAAAACTTTGTTTAGGAATTACTCCTCTATATCAGATTAACTATGCTCAAAAATTATTGTTCAAAAATTTAAAATACAGGACAGGGCAATAAAATAATTTCACTGGAACAGATAAAAAGGGAAAAAAGTTGATCTTTTTAAGGCACTGTGGACTTGATGCAGCTTCTGAAACTTCAGGTGTAATTCAGTGTCATTTCTGGCATAATTTCCATATGAAAATCATGGAGCAAAGGATCATCTGGTGAGGCTTTCAGATGAAAAATTTATCTCAGTGGGAATTAAGAATTTCTGTAAATCACACTGGGTACCAATCAGCATCCTAATGTGCTTAAATAGCTTTAAAAATCTGGAACTTGCATCTTTTATGCTTCAGACTTTTATCTGAAGTGGAAATAATGATACTTTTCTGTACCATGTGAGGACACAATATTGACACAGTAAAATCTCCAAATATTTGGAAGCTTGTTATCATAGCAATGGAGTCTCATACAATCACATGGCTGTACAGTGTTGAAGAGAGCATGGGTTAAATTACAGCTGACGCTGGAAGTATGGGGTCATATTTACAGTGTACATATTGAGTAACAGGGAGCCAAAATACTGGCAGAGCTCAGGGCAGTCAAAATATTTAAAGAGGTCGAGGTTCTCTTTAGTTTTCATAATTGGTAAATCTTGACTCATCATTATCAATGAATAAATATTTTGTATACATAATTTTGTTTACTTAAATATGCAGGTCAAATTTGATAAATGGTTTGTTTGCAACTTCACATGTTTCAATAATAAGTTTTTATCTTGAGCAAAAGAAAACTGAAAGACATAAACCCACTGCAAATTATAACAAAGGACTTTATCTGACTTGAAACAATGTATTTTCCAATTCAGCCACCAAACTGAACAACAACAACAAAGTCTTGATAGTTTTAATTGTCATCTTTTTAAGTGTCACACTTGGGAAGTGATTTTAAAATTGGTATTAGATACCTACCATTTCTTGGACGACATGTTAGAAAAAATGCAGTATATATTTACTAAATAGGGGTTCTCAGCAACAAAACTCTCCTGTAGCTGTAGCAGAAAACTCTTCTGTAAAGTAAAAAAAGCTGTAAAAATAATAGATTTATCAAGTGCCTATTCCTAGAGAGCCACTTTCTCTCTCTGACAGATACTCGCAGTTTTTACAGTATTAACTTCTGAGCCCTCTTTTTAACAGTACAGGGTGGCATCTGTCACTGCTGCTTTTCTATTTAGAAACACTATTGTTGAAGAGTTCCAATTTTAGTGATCCTCTCCGGGCAGGAAGGAAGCGTGTAAGCAGACAGAGGGAGGGTAGGGAAGGGTTACAGAGAGGAGAAACCGAAAGCCTGAGGAGAGCCATGGCGGAGGGGGTGTCACCAGATTAAATCCCAGGACTTTCTCCCTCGCCACCAACTTTAGTGAATCCTGTTCAAACTCAGGTTTTGGAAAAGTACACAGAAATGCCCATAAAGTGAGAAAAATCCCACAGCGGGGGCACAAATAGTATCTGAGCTCAGTCCTTTAAACAAAATTCACTCAACGCTTCTCGCTTTCTCAGTTTTCAGTGCTGTTTTGGGCAAACAAGTGTTTCAGTGTTTACATATTCCAAAAACACCAAAGTAACCACATGTATCAGAACAGATTTTCTTTCACTTACCTTTCACCTCAGCTTTTATGGGCTCTGGATGTTCTTCTTTATTTCTACCAAATATCGTATCCATCTCTGCTTATCTGTAATAACCACTTGCTGTGTCCTCTCCCCAGCTGCTTCTGCAGCCGCAGTGGTCCCCTCCTGTCTGGGCTGAGCACAGCACTTTCCTGTTACATACAAGGTCAAAGTGCAATGTGAGCTAGCGGCCGGTGGCTTATAGACTGACAATTTATAATAGCTGATCTTTAATCCCTAGCACATACACTATAATTCTTACACATTCTTATTAAATTTAACTCCTTCGCTCAAGGGGGAAGCAAGAAAAACATAACTTGCCCGTTTGTGGCATATGAAGTTATGGGAAGTGGCCAGGCACAGCCAGTGAGTCGGGTGGAATGAATCCCAAACACCACCGGCAGCGTTTCCGATAAAGTTTTAGGCACTGCACAAGGGTGCTTGCCCCATTGCCAGGTAGGGAGAGAAAAGGAAAAGAAACCTCTACCCACTGTTCTGTATTAGGCTCTCTGGGGGGGAGAAACATTTGAGTGCAGGGGGTTGTTCCCTTTCTTTCCATTCTGCTATTCTATTAATTATTTTATTAATCAACAAAATTTCATCAACTGTCACGTGCTGTATTTCTTTATATACAAACTGTTCCAGAATGAACTGTCTGGCACATTTTTGAATTAAACGTCTTTTCACAAATACTCACCATAACTTATCCTCCCATATGTGACCTGAATCCACTCTGTGAAAGTATGGCAGGAATCATTGAAAATAAGATGGATTTTTAACTTCATGCTTTTGTTTCTAGATAAGGTACTTATCTAGGTTCAATGTTGTTAATTTTAAAACCCTCTGGGAAAAGAATTATTTCAATAAAAAGCATGTGATTGCAGAGCAAATCATAGGCTCCATTGAACATGAAGGATAAAAAGATTCTTTGCACAATTACATATTATGCAATTTCATATGAGGTTACCATAAAATCCGATTTTTTCAGCTAAATCACCATTGTTCCCAAAATATATAATGTCATTGCCATGTGTCTACCTTTGTACTTTTGGTTCACTTACACAAGTAAATCATTGCCTTATAAATCAGAGAGAGACCAATATTATTTCTTATCTCTATATTGATATATAAGTACTTAATTTACTTTAATCTCAACCTCCCTCTTATAAAATTTGAGTTCTAATTAAAGCCCACTGAAAAGGTCAAATTAACTGAATATGACTTTAAGCTGTGCTAAGAACTTTCAACTGTTATCTATTATTACCAAATAAAGACTCCAATAGTAAAACTGATATGAACTTAAAAGTTGTTCTTGCTGAAATCACACTGATTGCTATCTCAGTGTGCCAAAAAGATAAACTTTAATCTTTGTTAAATACTGTCTTACTGACATAATCTCATTTCAAAGAAATACCACCAGCCTTATCTCGGAATAATTCCCTTGCACTGTCTAAGTATAATTGCAAATACAAACTATTAGTACAGTTTGTTCAAATTTAAATACCAATAGTTTCCACATATTATTATGATAAGGCTTTTTTTGGATCAAAACAGTTCTGATCAAATACTGTTTTGATCAAATACTCTTTTGATCAGTATTTGGATCAAATCAACTATTTTTGTGAGATTTTAATTTTCTTGATGAGATTTTAATTTTTGTGATATTTCAGTATTTTTATAATAAACAAAAATACTGTTTTCTTTTATTACAGTTGTATTTTAATAGATAACACTAGAAATAGTGATTTATTCATTTAAATAAAAAGATAATGTAAATTAGTATTAAAACTCTTCAAGTGCTGAGGCACAGAACTGCTAGCCCACGCATACTAGTATCCAGCCAAAGTGGTCATCATGCCCAAGCATTTAAATGCCCAAACATTTAAACCCTTGACATTAAAACAAGTAAACAGCTACAGTAGCCACATAAACTTCCTCACCATAACACTTTTATAACCTTATCTGCACCTTTCAACATCCCAAGATTATTTTCATGTTTTAATATTTAATATGTTATACAGTTCAGTGATGTGTTTTCAAGTGGGCAGAATGACAACATGAAGGTTGGCGTTCACTGCCATGAGTGAAGGTGTAGAAATGGAGTTACAGACACTTACAGTGACAGAAGTTACTGCTGCTACACACTGTCCTAACTTTCAGCCTGCTGTACATCTTTGGGAGAATATAAAAGAAAAGCTTAAAAGAACTGCTTTCTGGTTTTAGCAAGGTGGCATCTGACTGCAGAGCACTTAACACAAGAGCAGTGTTCCTGACCAGAGAGACTGCTGGACCTCCAGTCTTCTCCTTGTGGGGAGGGTGAAGCTGATCTCTTTCGTAAGGTGTTGGATATCTACCAATGAGAGACATTATTAATGAAAACAACTTGTCATAGTTTTTTTCTTTCTGTTTTCATGTCCTATAAGCTCAGAAATAGCTCATAATAAGCAGAAGAAAAATCTGTAACAAAATAATTAAATAAAAACAAACAAGGTGGAGGCTGGGCTGCCTTAGAAATCAGGCCAGTCTTATTCTCATAGAAATCTGGAGTGACTGCAGAGACACCAGTGGAGTTGTGATGGCTGTGGATTCAGATCCAAACAATCATTTTTGTTTGCCTCTGTGTGTGTGTGCGTGCTAGGAAAAGTTCAGTCCATTTTTATCTACCAGTTAATGTTTTATCCAAAGAGGGCACCTTTAATCCTTAGAACAGTTCTCTTATTAAGATATTAAGGTAGTGGCACATCTAAATTATGCCACTTAGTCAGTCATGATCATAAGAACATATGAGGTGTCAGCAGATGCTTCAGATAGTTCTGCTACTTTCTATGTGAATTCAAGGCTAACCTTAGCAATCAATAACTCTGGCTTGATTAATGTTCTGGCGGGGCACACTTATCGTCATCATAGTCAAAGATATTGTGGAAGCCAATAGTCAAAGTTCTACTGTGGAAGGGAAAAATTCCATAGGAAATAGCTGGGAAAGAGGGAAGTATTGAGGTATCAACTGTATGGCAGCCCAAAGGCAATACTAGATGCTAACAAAGGGACAATTCCTAGGATAAGATCCTCAGGGACTTGTCCAGGCAACATTTGGGCCAGAAGGTAGCCATACACATCCTATAAAGAAAAATTATGTCCAACCCAGCAACTCCTGAATGTAGTCTTATTTATCTTTATTCTGACCCCATCAGGCCAGGAATTCATGTCTAATTTAATTATTGCACCCTATAAAGATAAGAATTGTTTTCCCTGTTTTTCTAAATAAGATACCATCAAAATTGCAACTTGGCAGGGTTGGGCATTGGTAAGTTCGCTGTGTTGCCACATGGAAAATTAGACAGTAGGCAACAATAAAACCAAACTGTTTTGAGTCAGCAAATAACTGAGGAAATGTGCTTGTGACCCACCTTCTTAAACTAATTGGCAGATGGAGGGATGGAAGCCAGTCAGAGAGACGGAAGCTGTAGGTGTACCTAGGAGCTTTTCTGCTTCCCTTTCCGGACAGTCTGCGCAGGACTCAGTATTTCCTATCTATTTGGGTAATAATGAAACAGATCTTTTCAAAAGGCAGTTCTGCACACAGCGCAAGTGCAGGCGACACACTAAAATAGACCACTCATGATTTATCTCAAGTTAATGATGCTCGAAAATAATCTTTTTTCTACCTCAAAACTAAAGTAATATAAATCAATTTTCCATTTATATGATTATTCAATTCATAGAACAGACATATATTTCTATTCCTGATAAAACCTATACATTACATTCAGTAATATTCAGGAATGTAAAGATGGCAATATCCTCCTATAGAGTAAATTTACTTGCTCTTCCTTAAGGCAAATGGACAACAGCCAAAATGAACAGGGGTGTGATTTATTCTTCCCCATTGGCAGCTCTTCAGTTCCTTAACTCTTCAAATCTAGTACTTTCTGGCCTCTACTAAGGATCATGAAGCTATTCTGCTGTGCTGCGATGGCCTTTTGAATCACAGGATGTTCTTAGGCTGTCATGATGTAGTTGTCGTCTACACTAGGGTACAAATCAGGACCACCTTGAAGTCAATGGTGGCGCCATACTTCTCCTCCTTGTCTATGCACCAAGCTCTCCAGTAGCCCAGTGAAGTTCTGGAACTGATTTTTCCCAAGTCTGAGACAATAAAGTTCAGAAATAAAAAAGTCTTGTGAATGAGCATGTTCTCCTAATAGTTGGTCATGGAGAAATTTGCAGTTGGATTCAGGGTACCCTGAGCTATTGGGCTATTGATCATGTTGAACAAGAATTTGTGCTTGTATTTTTCAAAAATTGCAATCCAGTGCTGGGTGCCTAATTCGGGGCATGAAAGGCTAATTTGCAAAGGTGTCAAGGCAAGGCTACCACATCTACATATGTTAGATAAGCATTAAGTGCTCATCGCCCATTCTGTAAGAATTTAGGCATATAAAACTAAACTTTCCAAATGGCATATAATTTACATATATAAATTTGGATTAAAAAAAAAAATCATTAGTAATTATCAGTACTTTGAGATTTGGCTACCAAAACTGAGCTGGTTTTAAGGGGTTCAATTTTTAGGAGTGGTGAACACCACCTAGGAGGTTCCCTTACAGAATCTCAGTGTAGGCCATCATTTTTTTCAACACCTATTAACTTTTTCAGCATCATAAACAAAATATGCTTCAAATTTCTTTCACCTCAACAGCTTCTATGTACATCAACCACAACAAATTAATAAACCTTGAAGGATCCATTTGAAAACCAGGAATAAATAATTTGTCATTGTCTTTTGTGATGTTTTGTATAGCATAATGCTTTTCTGAAGAAAATTTCTCTTGATGGCCACCATCTGGTGTAACTCATAAGGGCAAGTTAGGACTCTGTACGAGATCTGCAGGGCCCCCTAAAACATTTCTAAGAAAAATGAAAGACTTATTCCAACAGAGGCAAAAGAGTTCACAAACAAAGGAGTTATTCATAGCTTTATCGCAGCTTGGAGTGAGGGTGTGAAAATATTGAGAAAGCTTTATCACTAATTTCTAGTCAAAGCTTGCAAAACACAATTGCTTTGCAAGCCTTATTTTAGCTGGTGAATATGTTTTAGTTTAAGTCCCTGGTCCATAACACGTGCTGTAGGGGTGGTTGCTACATCAGTCTTTCCAGCACACAGCTCTAACTGAACAAGGATTAACAAGTCTTGGCTATATGCAAAGGGCTCAAAGTTCCTTAAAACCAATGCTTATGTACAGCCCCTTCTTTTGTAAGTCTGCCCCAGTTCTTCAGAATTATGCAAAAGGCAAACAAAACCCAGCAAGTGGATGGTTTTGGTGTATCCAAAATTTATATAGCTGATGTTATGCTTGACACTTCCCTGCAGATCCCGATGTGGCTTTACGATAACTGTTAGGGGTCAGTCACACTCCCATGGGCAGCCAGCAGAGAACTTACTGTAATTGCCAGCCACCCCCTTGAGACAATGAGAGAGGCTTTAATTAAGCCTTTCTATGACTCCCTATTGAAACATGCAAGATGAGATTACACCGCCAGGTGCACCATTTTGTCTCTTCCACACTAACATTTGTGGGTATTTAAGAAACTTCATAAACTATTTCATTTCAGCCAGCTACACAAAGGCAAATAGCAAAAAAAATTTAATAAACCATTATACTGTCAAGCTTCCATGCAGACTTCTGGCATAAGAGAACTATTTAAAAAAAAAGTCTTTCTGTTGAGGAAAAATATAAAAAGCATGTTTCCTACAAAATGGTAAATTCAAGGAGCACTGTTTATTTGAAATCCAGCCATTTTTCAGTTATGAGTGAAAAGGGCTTTCAGGAATTTTGTCTCTTCTGAGGAGCCTAGTTGCTAATATTGATGCTTTTAAAGCAGTATTTTCTTTTCTGTAAATGCTTTTCTTTCTCTTGTGGTAAACAGAATAAACTGACAGACTGCTCTACTGGCACTAAAATATATGAAGTCAACAAACTGCAGAAGAGGGAAACTGTCTTTCTTCCATTCCCCATCTGCTGCAGGCAGTTGAAGAGTTACTTATAGCAACCGTAGATGAGGAAAAAAATTCACACTGCTGCAGAAGTTGCCAACAGTAGACTCACTTGGAGAGCTTGGCTTTATTTGTAGACATTTCCAAACATTATTTGTTCTTTTTTTAGGGCCTGTTTCAATATCTGTCAAAGCCAGAGACAAGACTTCCATTAATTTCAATGGCTTTGGAGCAGATTCACAGAGGATAGCCTGTGGCACCTCCAGCTCCGGCATTTTTAGCACTATGTGCGTGTAGTCAAACTTCCAGTTGCAGAGAAAGAACTGGATGATGCTACGGAATCCATTCATCACAGATGGGAATCAATGGCACCTACTGGAAATGCATAGTCTGTGTCACTGACTCAGATACATTTAAGTACAGTCTCCTTCATCATACCCATGTTTTCAGAGACAGGCTGTGTTTCTCATATCTAAAAGGACAAAAGGAGAGGGCTGGCTGCCAGCTTCTGCAAAGCCTGGCAAGTCAGCATGGCCCAAGAAGAAGGACTCTGAAGGAAATACCATGAAAATATACAGCAGCCAAGTAACTGAACAGCAGCTGTCTTCAGCTCTGACTTTTGCAATAGCTTGAATATCAGTTGGATTTGGGGTTCCTAGGCTGAAGCCCATGAAGTCTTGTATGCAGCCCAAAAGGGACTCCTAATTTGCAGACATCCCCAACAGAACGAGCTGATAATCATAGTTATATGGTCTGTTCCAGGAAGGGGATGGATGACTGGGCACAGACTGGGCCAGATCCATCAGCTAATTACAATATGGATTGGCCTTCCCCAGTGATAGGAAACCCAGTCCGAATATTCACATCTCAGCTGCTCCCTATCAATCCATCAGAAATAATTGTGGGATATGCTCCAAGGGTTCTATAGCTGAGATAAGTCTTGCTTTTCAAATGCAGTGGGAGAGGGGACATCCAGCACAGTGTCTATCCCTCCATCACAGTGCATTTTCTTCCCCTTTCCTCGCCTCCCCTACAATTATCCTACCCATTAAACACTTCAACATGAACTTTATCTTGAAAACCCTGATCATAGTCCTCCTTTATCCAGCTGAGCAAGGTGACTATGAACTGGAGGTCCAGAAAGGTGTTTAGATTGAAGATTATTCTTAAATGCTTGCTGGATGCAGTACACATGGTATACTTTGGAAGAAAGCTTCAGAGGCAGAGCGGGACTGGCGCACTGTGCGATATGCACATTACCTGCAGCTCAATGGTGGGACCCAGGTGGCATTTCTGCAATGCAGGAATTCAACCAAACATCCCTGTTTCCTGCATCTCTGTGGTGCAGTAGCTGGCTCACTGATCCACATCTAAATATAAGCGCGTGCTCTTTCAGCATCAGGTTATCATGGTATAAATTAATAATAATTTCATCAAATTCAATGAAGTTAATGTCAAGAACAGGAAGATCGCAATAGCTAAAGATCCGTATTTTTACTGTATTTCTGTTAATCCAGTGGTCTTATAAACCTGATGGGTATCTTTTGTAAGGAATTTCAGAAGCACTTAGGGATTTCAGCTCCTAAATGTTGCTGGGCTGCCTTCCCAAAGTCCATCAGCAGCCTTTGGAATGTGCCTCCCAAGTAGTTCTGATGATTAAGGCGATACTTTCATGTTTTCTAAATCACTGTTTTAACTTTTGGCCTTCTCTTTTGCCTCCTAGCAGGTATGAATACTGTAGATCTATATAGCTAAGCAGCTTAGCTTATAAGGGATGATGGGAGCATTTCTCTCGGGGTGTGGAATTCTAAATAGACACAACGCTTCAAAATGAAGCTTGCTTGGGTCAGCTGAGATTAACCTGCCTATGTGTAAACAGGTGGACAGGATTAATATGACACAGTAGTTATAGACATTGCATTATCACCTGAAAGAAGCACCTCAAAAAATTAGCATCCAAAAGAAGCACCTCAAATAATAATTATTAAAAATAAAGCAATCTAAACCAATGAAATGTATCTAGAGGAGCACTGTGTGTTTTCCTATCTCATAACTCCTTGTATTTCTCATTTTCCTCATTCTCCCCCCATTCTTACATTGCATCTCTTTGATCCAGCTTTTATGTTCATACAATGATGCCTTCAATGTGGGAGCTTTATCTCACTTTCCCATGTGTCCAACAGCAGCATATATCAACTTTATCTCCTCTGCTCATGAGAAAAGCAATACTCTAATGTCTTCTCTTCAAATTGACTTCACATGGAATGAGACATTTATACAATAGGCCTCACAACAGCCATTGAAGTGACTTTGCATCAACTCTTGTTGTGTGTATCCTCAGACACAATCACCGTTATATATTAGAAGCGATCTGTTCCATGTTCTGTCACTGCTGTTGTCACAAGCAGCAAAGAGGAAAGAGAAACGCTGATGACACGACAAGGATGACATCCCAAGCTTTTGAAGAAGGCAGAAAAAAGAGTGGCAGTGTGCTAAGCAAGACGAGTGCCACACAGGGCACTGAGCTGAGAATGTGGCTTGGGATCGCCGTTCTAATTTCTCTTGCTGTATGTTTGGCTGTGGAGGAAGCAACCGTTGATGAAGGAATCCCTTGCTCAAAGTACCAGGTAGCTTTCAACCATTCGTGCTATGAGTTTGTTAGACTCCAGCGTTCCTTCACAAGTGCCCAGAGCTGGTGTGAGAGAGGAGGAGGGCACCTTGTCTTTATTGAAAATGAGGAAACTCAGGAGTTCTTGCAAAAGCACATTGCAGAGGATCAGGAATGGTGGATAGGACTGATCTCAAACTCCATGCTGAATGAAACTACTGACGGTAGGTGGTTTTGAAATCATGTCTTCTTTAAAAATGTGTCAGCCCATGATGCTCACTTAACATGATAACAAATGCAATTAGTCCCTCTGTAGACTTCTGCTGAAAAGCCACTGTCTTTTGTTGCTGTAACTTCAGATTTCTATTAAGATGTTTTAATTGCCTGCTTCACTTCCCAGTTGCATGTTGTCACCCTTTCCATCAGATCTTGTGGTTGTGTGAGCACACAGTGAATTAGATCAGCTTGCTGACCCAGTGAAAAAAAAATGTGCCGGGTTAGGTCTCCAATAGAAGAGCCAGGGGAGCCAATTCTCCGCATTAGGAAGCGCTGCAAGATCTGATGCAAGGGAAATGGTAGAATCTTGAGTCTGGAAATGCAGGGGGAAGAGGTGGTGTCTCTTTTAGTGGTTATATCAGGTTAAATATAAAATGTAATTCAAGATCCCTATGTGGACAAAACCACCTCTGCTTCAGCAGGAATAGGGATACAGTTTTGCTCTGCAGGCTCTGACTCTGTAATGGTGTTATTGTGGAAAATAAACATTTGGGACATGATTATTTTGTTTGCAGGGTCAATGATTTGGCTGGACACCTCAAACATAAGCTACAGTAACTGGTACAAGGATCAGCCATCTCCTTTCTCATCCACATGTGGGTACATCCTGAAGAATGCCAAGTATCAGTGGGGTGTGACTGACAATTGCAGCCAGGAATTTGACTTCATTTGCGAGTTTGGTAAGATATATAACAGCTGGAACTGAGAAGTGAGCATGCCACATTCACAACTGTGCATAAATTGCCTTGTTACTTTCAAAGTGGCTGTGCAATAACTTAACAGAGCTTATTAAAAGTGAACAAGCAAGAAGCCATATAACCCCAGCAGGTGCTCTTTTTTCCAGTAAGATCTGACCCAAAGAAAGAACCCCAGAATCACTGGGAGATGTAGGGGCTCAGCAACTAGCCATTAAGGTCCAGGTTCCCAATAGAGGGCTAGTAAAATAGAAATGGATCTGAGAGTGAATCTAAATGTGTAGCAGTCCATGCCCACAGCAGACATAAGCTAGCTAGTTTAAAGCCAGTTTGAGTCATGCATGAGAGCATGTTTGCAAGAATAAACTCCCACAACGCCATAGTACCTGAGCTAGGTGGGAGCCTGTAAACATACTCTTAATCATAAATATATGCCAAAATAATTTCCATTTGTAACTGAAGCAAAAATACAGCGAGGCTTCCAGAGACACCACTCCTAGCAGTCTAGAGTAAGCAAAAGTGAGAGCAAGTTTTTCTTGTTTCTTCTCAGACCCTTCCATCAGGTGAAGTTCAAGGGCTTCCCTGGGATAAGGCAGCAGACAGGAACTTGTACTTCCTGGTGGCATTTTAGCACTCAGACAGAAAATTTACAGACATGGTGTCCCTTAAATTGTGACCTGGAACAAACAGTCCTGGAAAGGAATGCCGACAGTATTGTCCCATTCAACATATAGATATGAGGGGAATTTGTGTTCCTCGCACTTTGCACATAAGCCAAGCATTTTAAACTGTAACTAGAACTAAGGTCATAAGCAGGGGAAGGACAGCCTGGTTTAGGCTCACTAATATAAAAAGCCTTTGAATCCAGTCTGCGAGTACAGGTTACCACAAGCCCTAGAATTGCTGCTGTTCTGGTCCAGTACTGTACTACTTCTGACATAATTAACAAGTCGTTCCACAATCAGCAAAACTAATAAAATTTTGTTTCCTGTCCTGATTTTCTGTTCCACATCCCCTCCCTACCCTCCTCCTCAGCACTCCCAGTTCACTCCTACATCCCCAGCATGTTCTCTGCAAATCCTTTTCCCTCTCCCAGCTCCCTCCCCTGCAGTTCTGCAGCTGCTCCAGAGCTCCAACTGTAGTTGCTGGACAGTTGAATCCCACATCATGGAACAAATAAACATCAGGTTATAATCCCTACTCCTAATAGAGGCACTGATGTAGCTCTTCTACCTAGCTATTAATTTTCATGAAATTTTAGGGTGTTTTGAGGTTTATATCTATACATCAAATTTGGCTGAAGATGACTAACATTAACAATGATTGGGGGACATGAAATTGGCAGACAGCGCAATCCCTTAAGCAAATCCTTGCAAAAACAGACTAAAATTATTTTTCCATTACAACCACGGTAGACAACTGTCTGTTTGTAAGGAAGCTATCATCTGTTACCATAGGATCTAACTTAAAGCCCATTAAATTCAAAGAGTGTTTGCATTATTGAGCAACAATGTCCTACGCTTCATCCATCATTCCATTACCCAAGAAACTGAGAACAGATAGAGGCAATTACAGCCTTGTTTTCAGTATCCACAGCCCATGTCCTTTAATACACATACATACTTCAATAACAAAAACTCCTCTTTGCATGCAAGGAATTCGATCCGATATACCAAAGAAACAAGGACAATATTTTCATTAGTTTCTCTGGGCGTAGAATGTTTGGAAGTTCCCGAAACTTGTCGGTGCTTCAGTTTGTCTCTGTCAAACGAGCATAGCAATACTTAACACCTTCACGCCCAGCTACTCTGAGGCTTGGTTCACATTAACATTGAGTTTGAAACTTCAAACAAAATGTAGAGGTAGCTCCAAATGGTACCACTGTTGGAATTTAATATCTCTGAATACTGATAATTTATCTACTTGATCATCTGAGATAGGTATGTATGTACAAAAACTAACCGGACTGCATTCTGCCTTCACCCTTCCTTTGGCCATCTATCCTAGCATTAGTGTTCCTCAACAAAAGTAAGAACTTTCCTTCTTATTAATTCTTATTTTTTCTATTCTGCCATTTGGTGCTCTGTAAGTTAGCAATTTGTCATAGGAAAAATATACTTATTGAACCAGGGTTTGTACACAGGAACACAAACCAGGTTCTGCACATTTTTCCAAGTAGAAGTTGCTGAGACAGCAAATACCATGGGAACTCTCTATACAAAGTAAAGAACAAAGAAATGCACGAGATGATAGTCCGCATTAGAATTTAACAGCAAATTTTTTTATCAAGCTTATTTCGAGAGCTCTAATCTGTAAACTGATCATGTTGCTATAGTTACAGCCAGGCTTAGTTTTAGCCTTTAAATAACAATAGCACACAATTACTGCAGTGTGCACACATTGGCACTGTTAGTCAAGGTATTTAAGGGCAATGATCAAACCAGCAACTGGAGGACAACGTATTTAAACCTGAGACAGCTGAAACAAAAACATTCTTTTGCAACACTCCCATATGAGAGCAGTCTTTCGCATCCTCCTCTCCAAGGTATTAAGTATCCTGATTACTACAGGATACTAAGAATTCTGAGAGATAATTAACTGTCCCAGATTAATCAAAGAATGAGATGTAGGCATTTAGAGATATGACCTTACTCATTTCAGCAGTTCTGCTGAATGAAGTCAGTCAAATATCACCCAGGAACAAAGGTGTCTCTGTAGCAGAAATGGGATCAGGTCCCATATTTAATATGCAAACTATTCTCCAGAACAATTACCTGAATATCATGCAAATCACACATCGCCAAAAGGCTCTTTCGGAGGGAGTAACTTTAAACCTTCCAGTACTGCAGGTCAAACAAATGCTAAGATTTTTCCACAAAAATATGGGGTTTTTTTTAAATTAAAATATTTTTGTTTACTGAAAATGTTCTCTTTTTTTGTTTGTTTTTTAAAGGCAGTAAAAGCCATAAATCTATTCCTTTGGGTTTTACAAAGGAAAAATATTTTACTCTTTGTTCTTTTTTTTTTCTTTTCATTTTCTTAATTGTTTAAAAGGGAGAAAATGAAAGAAAGAGGGAAAAAAAAGTGGGATATGCAGAAGAATTGTAGCAGGATTTATCAGAAATACAAAAAGTTAGTTCTGACTCTTTTTTTTCTCCTATTAGAATCTGGCAAGAGCATTGCTTGTGATAATTACAATGCCACTGTACAGTGTGGATCAGGAGAAGTTATTCAAATTGGAGAGAGCTTCTATGGACGGAAGACCCCACACTACTGTGTATCGGAGACTCCCCTCCACTATGATGCAGATGAAGACTGTAGCTGGATCAGTGTCAAAGATGAAGTAGCAGGTAGTATCTTACGGCACTGCTTGGCAGAAGCACAGAGTGTGTGCCAAAGTCCCTGGTCCCTAAAATATTTTATCTTGTATTTCATTACAGTTAGAGAATAGGAAAGCAGATTATTCCTAAAATGAAGGGATTCACAGAGAACTACTAACCTGGAGGAGGTTCCCAGGGGAGGCTGGATGGAAAGAAGGGATTTTGCAAGGAGCAAAGATTCAGAGAAGGGGAGCAAATGGAGAACAAGGGTTCCTCTCATTGTATAAAGAATATATGTGGGCACACTGACTCCCTGATGAACTCAATATGAGATGCTAAATTTGACAGAGATGGAAGAGAATACACTCATACAAACCTACCTCCAAACCAGGAGGGGTGAAAGGGCTGGCACCCATGGGGACAGGAGGGATCTGCTGCTGCCTACAGTACACAGCCTGCTGGAGCTACAGTGCTCCATGGCTTGCCAGACTAAACAGTGACTACAGCCTGTCCCTATGGTGATTCTTTGGGCTTCCAGCCAAAATTAAACTAAATACATAACTTCTTTTTTTACCCCCTCTAATTCAGCTTTGTGGGAGGTTGTCTAGAAATAAGTGATGTGATATTCTTCCCCCTCCTCTTTTCGTTTCTGTAATCATCTCTCATCTGAGCTGTTATGACAGTCAAAGACAAAACCCACTAGTTCATATAAAACGGTCCTTCTTTCCAGGCCAGTGTCATGGTCTTCAGGCCTGCCAGGTGGCAGCAGGTGGCATTTTCTATGGAGATCCTTGTCCAGCGTCTGGAAGCTATTTGTCTATTCAGTACCACTGCAAGGAAGGTAAGTGGGAGGGGGCTGTCAACACCAAAAGCTTGTTCTGCTCTTTGCTGTAAAACTGTGACCACTGATATTTACCCTAAAAATCACTGTTCCATCATCAGGGAAGAACCTGAAAGAGTGGTGACCACTAAAAATAGACACAAAAATATAGCTTCTCTGTCCTTCCTGAGGGTTTTTAATAGGATACAAAGCCAGGAAATTCAAACAGAAAAACACTCTTAAATGAAATTATGTCCCAACAAGAATCTTGACCAGTAGATATGGAAAAGAATCAGCTCTCTCTCACACTACTAATGCATTCAAATCAGCAGGAGTATCAACTCAGTTTTGGAGAAGGCCTGTTCTCAGTA
The DNA here is from genome assembly GCA_033628505.1 of Tringa tobata. Taxonomy (NCBI): domain Eukaryota; kingdom Metazoa; phylum Chordata; class Aves; order Charadriiformes; family Scolopacidae; genus Tringa; species Tringa tobata. The sequence goes on from JAHREE010000429.1 coordinate 2,447,378, forward strand.
CATGAAAATTAATTGAATTATGTAAAAAATGGAGACAAGCAATGGCATTGAATTCTTTCATGTTTTACAGGTCTGCAGCTGCTTGTAACAGATACATGCTTTGTCTTTGAAAATATCACAGTCAGTTTGAACTGGCTGCTCTCTCCATACTCTGGCAACATTTCCTGCATCATTAGCACTGGAGATGGCCACACTATTGATCCTTACTACCCTCTAACGTAAGATATATCCTTCATGTATCATCAGACAACCAGTGAATTTCACTGCTTGCATTTTATTGAATGTCTCAAGTATCTTAAATGAGATGTTAAATATTAACTAGATTAATAATAGACCCTACATACAAGACACTTGGATTCTGCAGAAACTTGTTCTGAAATTAATACAAAATTTTATGTCAAGCTGCCAACAACAATCTTTCTTCTGCTTAATATGATTCGCGTTTCTTACTGAGGGAATTTATTCCAGATCCTAAGCAGACAAAATTACTGAAAACATGTTAGTAATTGCCAAAGAAACAGGCAAGCATTGTTTTCTTAAGCGTAAAGAGTATTTTTTTATAACATTTAAAATAATACAATGGCATTTTGGAGTTTTTCTTTTATTGTACTTGCATAAAAATTGTATCTTTGAAGGATCAAACATTTTTCTGCTGGATTTAAAAAACAGATTTTGCCCTAGTGCTATGAATGACAGAGAATGGCTCTAGAAATTTATTTGTCTACTTATGGAATCCTACTTGAGTCAACTAGAAAAATAAGAGTAGAAAAACAAAACCCAAAAAGCAGTAACATACTAGAAATAGAAATTCTTTCAGAGCTACAGACACAGGCCTGCAGCTGTTAAGAAACTGGAAAAAAAAAATCTTTTATAGTGAAGCTTAAAGTGAAATCTATTTGCTAGCTGTAAGGACAGGCTGGCTGTTTTTATCGGAAGCCCTTTTACTTCACCTACTAAATGGCTGGCAGTCATGCTCATCTGTTTTCTGTGTCCAGTATGATACCCATTCTTACAGGGATTGCCTTTTCTGGTCTGGTCTTGTCATTGCCATTTTTTTGATGTCCAGTTAGAATGAAACCTTTTTCTTCAATACAACAGCTAGTGAAAAATATCAAGAATAATATGTCCTGATCTTTGTTTGCATTTACTAGGTGATACCATGGGAAGAATATAAATAGTTCAGAGAGAATAGTGTCAGGAATATTACTTATTTGCCCTCCATAGTGTATGTCGTTCCCAGGACAGTCTTCCACAATAAGCAGCTGTTTTCTTTCTATTCTAGACTGGTCAGCAATGTCACATATAGATATTCATCTCCTGGAGAATTTACTTTTTCTGTGGAATGCACCACCAGTGAATGGCATGTGATGGCACAGAAGCGGGTGACTGTTCGAGATAAGATGGATCAACTAAGCATTACTGGGTGCTACAGCCAGTATGAAACTGGGAACAGCTCGCTCTGCCGTACGCTGTATGGGGAGTTGTTGTGGATTCAAGTTGAACTCAATGGAGGTGAGGTTAATTACTCTGCACGATTTAAACAGCAGGCTAAATATTATGCTGCCCATGGGATAGAAGCAGGATTTTCATTATGCAAAACAATACTTCTTTTTAGTGAATGCTTTCCCTCTAATTGTTGCATTCCTGCAACTGAATGCTCTCAGCTCCATTGGAGGGGTTCTTTCTCAGAGCTATTACATGACCTCAAACATAAGTATGAACCCCTTTTCTGTCCACAAAAAGCTGACAAAGCATGAGCATAACTTTACTCACTTGAATCCACATGAGGCCAGTAGGAATATATCCATATTTGAAGTTAGGAATCTACAGAAATTCTTGTCTGATCAAGGGTAAGAAGATTCCATGCTGATCTGGTAACATTTGCTGATATATATTTTGTTCTCTCTTCAAGTTCCTGGCAGCCACATATATGCTTAAAAAATAAAATTCAGTAGCATATTTTGAATTCTCTTGAGTGCCCTAACAGTCCCAGCAGAAAACATGTGATAGACTTCCATAAGGAACCCAGAGGGGCACAAAATCCTGTATTGCTACAGTGTTCTTATGACTCTTTTATAAATACCTGAACGCTGCACATGCAGCTAGAACTGGATGGCCTATTACACAAGCTGTGAGAAATTTTGAACTGTCTTTTTGCAGGCAATGGAGTGTCCTACATTATATTAGCAGATAACATGACACTCGCTGAATCCAGTGCAAAGGAAGGAATTGTCCCTCACAATCTGACACTGGACAGTGCCTCCCAAGAGCTGCTAGGCCCAGGGATACATCAGCTGCAAATCCGAGCATCCAGCAACACAACCGCATCGGAGATCTCTGAGAGCTTTGCTGTTCACTTCATTGAGCCTGTATCTGGTCTTCAGGCTGCATTAGCTTCTCACGCTCTGCAGCTGGGGGAGAATTTGGAGATAAATGTCTCTGTGGCTCACGGCACCCCAGATAAGCTGAAGTTTGAGGTGATTGGATCTAATGAAACTCACTCTCACAATGAAGATGGCCCTCATGGGGAGCCTCGAACGTACATCATTCCCATCCACTCTGAAGGTACAGCATGCTGATATCTTCTGTATTTCTAAGACACAACTGAGTAGAGGAGTTCACATAAACAGTCATGGCACCCTGGGGTAGGGGACAATAACGTACAGCTGAATTTGGTTGCTTTTCTATCTGCTCAGATGTGGTCTGCAGAACAGTATGACCGGCACGGTCTTACTGACTTGTAAGTGAACTAAAAAAATTGAACTGGCAAATGGGTTCTCCACATGGAGAGTGAAAGCAAAGCTTCACTAGATTTTTGCAATAAAAAAGACATAGTGAACCAGGATCACTATGATCACTTTGTGAATCACAAAGTGTTTTCCTCCTGTTTGTTCATATGTATAACTTCTCAAGTTTACACTCCTCTGCATTTTACACTGCAGTAATTAATAATCTGAGGAGTTCTCAGTAGAGATGACAAAGAAAAGGGGAGTCTTCCTGTGTGGCAGTCTTCAATATGTATTTTTTGTTGGACTTACTTACGCATAAGCTTTTTAGTAATGTTTTCTTTCCATTATTAAAAAATCAAACCTTTTAAAATGTAGGATTAGTGAGATCGTCTTTAAGAGTTAATTCAGTGGCAGAAGATAAAAATATTTCCTCCTCTAATGAACTATTCAAATTCCATGCCACAGCTGGAGTGCTAGAAGCTAATTATGATTTCATTTTATGTTTTAAAATTATTTAATATTAAAAGTGTTATTGGGTCTCCCTATATCCATTTGAACATCCCTTCCCTTCAGGCAGAAACTTTCAAACAAGACAGCTGGTCTTTCAAGATGCCTAAACTCATTTGGACTCCAGCATTAGCACACCTCTAGTTTCCTGGGTGGTAACATCATAACCAGCTGACAAAGAATAGCATTTTAAGTGCTAGGACAAAGGCAGCTGAGTTACTAAAAAGCTGAGATAAAGGGGAAGAACATTCCTTGAAAAGCCTTTCAGTACCGGAAACTCATCAGAAAAACCCCGAAGCTCTGAACAGAAAAGACAAGCATTTTCTTTATGAATTGGATTTTATACCCCAAACATGGCAGACAGGTCCCACTGCTGTTAACTGGCCGTTTGTCTTCTCTAGGTACTTTCCTAGTGAAAGTGGTGGCCATGAATGCCTTCTCAAACATGAGTCTGGATCTTGGGTTCATCACTGTGTTGGCAAATAATTCTCATAAAGAAGGTAATTGCATTAATCTGACAGTGCTGGTTTTGACCACATAAGTGTCTTTTTGCAATCAGAGCATTTCATGGAGTATTTATGGTTTGCATCTAGTAATTGCTTTCCTTCCAACAACAGTGCTACAAACTTTTGTGGAGGCTTCTTCCTGATGAAGGCAGATTCCGTGGCTTTGAAGTAGTCATAAATTAGCATCACCGTGTATGTCACACATTGCACATTTGCTATTTGTTCTAGAAATAATTAGTGGAGTTTATGGCTTGGGACATAGCTCTGAAACGAGGAAATATTTGCATCACAGCAGTCTCATAAATTGCTGTCAGTAAATGCTTCTAGATGGCTCATCCTTACATTTACAAAACCAGATTATACCAGGAATAAACTGACTTTAGTACTAATCCTATTGAGACTTTCCCAGTGCTTTCCGTCAATTTTTTCTGTACATCAATGAAACTTCATCAGCTTCTTTGAATTTATTTTGATTTACACCATTATGTTTGGAGAATCAGGATCACCTTCTTTATAGTTTGTGACTAACTTGTTACGATTTTATCTATTGTAACTAGACTGTTTATCACAGTTCTAGAGTCTAATTCTTACAGCCCTACCTTTCAGACTGTCGGTACTCAAATTCTGTGTATTTAAGTCATATTCTCTGAGGATGTCTGAAAGCTTTACAGAGAGCACTAAAATATTCTGCTCTTTTTTTTTTTTTTTTATTAAATAGATTCTGCTACAGAACAAGGCAACTCCAAAACAAGTACCCCGAAGACAAATGTAAGTATTATTTAAGGATCCTTCTTTAAAATTGAAATGCTTAGAAAATTTTCTTACCAGTAAAAATGCTGCATAAGATATTGAAAAGAAGTATTAGTAGCAGACTAGATTATGGACTAGATTTGCTGCGCCCTACATGGTTTAACATAAAATAACCAAAAGTCTCTGAGACAAATGTGTTTACAGGCATTCAATCTACAATTCGTAAAAGCCTGCAAGTAACAATTACAAGATTAGAAAAAAATGAACTTTTCACAATGATTTAGTTTTGGAAGTTGAAATGTGCTTAGATGAATTTTTGCATTATCTACTTGACTAACGGAAACCTCTCTTTGGGGGATTATCCTTCAAGCAGACTTTAATATATTTTTATATTGTTTCTAAGTGCTTCCTGCTTCTGTATTGGAATGTTTAAGTTTGCAAAGAAGAAATTTCCAGTTTATGGCAAACTGGGAAACTAATGACACACCAATTGGTAGCAGCTGCACAAATTTAAATAATAAAATTGCCAGATACAATATTTGTCATCTTAAAGGTCTAGTTTTTAACCATAACACTAGCAGACAGATGTCTGCTATAGGAGACATGCTGCTTCACAAGAAGACTTCATGCTTTACAGATTGCCTGTAAGAATAAAGTGCATCAAAGGAAAATAAATCCAATTCAAAACTAAATGTATCACAGTTCATTGCGCAGAAAGACTAATTCAGCTACCTCGTTCTTCTCTTTATCTATAGCTGTAACGTATCCAATTCAGTCAAAAACCAGGAATGCACTAGAAGATGTACTAGAAGGTGAAAGATTGTCCAAGCATTAGAAGTCTCGGTCCAGAAACGGCAAATTATTGGGAATTAGTTGTCTAAGTACTTGCATTAGTTTTGAAAATGGGATCTGGGGTCCTATGCCACTTAGGAGTTCGGGAGTGTTTCACCACACAATTTCTCTGTGCCATCTGCTTCTGCTCCCATAGCTTCTACTGCCATACTACCACTGATCAGGGAAAGATCATTTAAGTACAGATCTACCTGCAGTGATTTGGAGTCTAATCTTTCAGACCTTTTTCATTATAAAGAAGCAAGAGGCATATGTGTTTGTACACATTCCTAACTGATACATTTACTTACTCTTTAGGATCACAAAAGAAAAAACAAAATATATATTAAACCGAGTCGCCATGTGGATCCTTTCACAACTGTTACGTTTGGCTGGCCAGACAACAACAATAATTCCAGTTTTCTCTGGTCCTGTGGTATGTGCATCTCCTGAACTTTTCCACTTGGTATATAATCTGGCATAATACTCAGTTTTTGTCTTTTTCCAAGGGTAGCTACTCCTAGGTTTCAGTTTTTCAAGATCTGCCCATCCTAAGCCCTCATCCTCATAGCCAAGAACTAATCCCAGGTGACTTCCATAGTTAGGCATTTGCAAGGTACATGTGTCTTAATAAAACAGCAATAATTAGCATCAAATATAATGCAAAAACATTTATGGCTGAAAACTGGATTGAGATTCAGGACATCTGTGCTCTGTCCCCATATTTATCCCTGGCCTCGTATGTTACCTTGAAGAGTCTGTATACTCTGAACTCTGATGACCCACTTTTTAAATAGGGTTCAGGAAACTTGTTTCCTCTATGAAGCTCTTTGAAACCTATTGCAGAAAAATCCTTTATAAGAGGCATGGGATGTTATGACTATTCTAATTATAAAGGAAGTGTTTTGCAGGAGCTTGCTGGCCTGAATGGAACAAATGTGTGCTGCAACAGATAATCCTAACCAACCGAACTGAGGTGCAAATCCCACCTTCCTGCCTTCCTCCTCCAAAATCAGCGGTGACTGTCAGAGTTACAGTTCAAAACCATGACGGTGAGGAGAGGCAGGACGAGCAATGTCTCTATGTGACTGCAAAACAAGAACTGCAACTAGAAATCAGGTCTGTTTTTAAACCTAAGTATTCACTGGTTAATATTATTATTACACAAACATAGTGCAAGGCTACAGTTTTCAATAATAATTATAATAATGTGATAAAGTACTTCTTGTTGTAAATCTATTTATACTTTACCGTCATAGGAATTACAGACAAAATGGATCTTACTGTGACCACATTTCTGAACATAATCCTTTTATAAACTGAATAACATAGTTCTCAAAACCATTTAGTTTTTGACTCTGCTACATCCTTTCAATGTTGGAGATTTCCATATGCAAACCTCATTGAAACAATGAGAATAAAAGCCATTAAGATACGTCTGAAATTCTTAATAGACACCCAGATACACATTACTGCTTTAAAAAATCTGTTCCTCAAGTGTCTAGTGCCTCACTGAAAAGCAGTGGCATTTCAATGATCTGCTAATATAATAATATCAGGAGCTTAAGTAGAGACAGGCTTCAGAGTAGAGACTATCAGTTTTGCAACATAAATAGTTTGTGGGTTCTGGGCCTCAGTCATATTGAAAATGGAGATGAAGGTTCTTAAATCTCTTGCTTTCAAATCAAGGATTTAGCTATTTGTGAGTCATGTGTCACCTGTCCCATGCTGCAGAGCTTTTGCAGATTTTCATCAAATGAGAGTAAAACAATCAACATCAAGGACTATGACATCTTATCCAGTTACTACTTGTAACTACCATCTTAATTCCTTACAGGTGTGAGGCAAACTGCAATCCAGTGAATGCTAGTGATGATGTTGTTTTGAGTGTCTCTGGACAGAAGGACTCCGAGGACATATATTATAACTGGTATTTAGATAACACTTTCCAAACCAAGGTGAGAGCATCAGCTTTCTCAGAAATACTGCACGCACAAAAATAAACATCCATCCTGAGGGAAGGCCACGTGGCCTCAGAGTGATGTTTTGTCAAATGGGTGCTTTGGAAATAATAGTGAAGATCAAGACAAGGGGGTGCCAGGTTTGGGAGGGGTTATAATGAAGGGCACCAAACTACCATCCTGCTCCTGATAAATCACAAGAGAAAACGCAGCAAAGAGCCTCTACTGTCATGTTTTCTTTTCTGTCTGATTTTCCAGTCTACGCCCCTCCCTTTAGCCTGTGGCCTGACAGGTTTCCGGCAGAACTCTTTGAATTTGCTTCAAAGCAACACATCCATGCTGAAAATGAACAGCTCCTTCTTGCAGACACAGGGAGAAGCTTTTCAGATTAAAGTAACAGGTAGGGGCAAGCAGGGTTTTTCAGACTCCTTTGAGATAGTTTCTGCCATCATGACATCACACTGACGTTACACACACATAGCCTCGCTGACAAGTTAAATCATTTCACAAGTTGAGAGCTGTTGCTTTTGTCTGTGGGTTCGTGAAAATAATTCAGAGCTAAGTTTGTTCTGGGCTATTACACAGCAGGACAAATTCAGTTATCTTACTCCAAGCTGTTAATAACTTTGTTAAGGCTCATCTGGAAATGAAGTTATGCTAAATACTTGATCAAATAACACAGTTTTTCTTTATAATGCAAACACTACCACGTTTTTATAAGTTATTTCCCTCTTATGGCTTACTCAGTAGCAGGATTTCATTTCTGATTAGGCCCACCCTGATGTTTCTGGTGCCTGAACAAACGGCATCTTTGCTAGACTAGGCAAGGTGAACGTCTGAAGATCAGTGCCGCCCGGGGCACGATTATTGCTGACGTTCTGCTCCCTCCGCTCCCAGCAATGACTCAGCGTGGCTACGGGGAGGAAACGTACCTCGTCAGCACCGTGCCTCCGCCCGACATCCCCGCTTGTGCCGTGTCTCCCAAGCAGGGATCAGCTCTCACCACGTTCAGAGTCTCCTGCAGCGCTCCTTGCTTGGTGGATTCATGCCAAGCCAGTCGTAACAGGCAGCTCACATACTGCTTCTACCTGAAATCAAGTAAGTCCCGAGGTGAGCTGTTTGGCTAAATGCTTCTCTGTATTTCTAGCAAGCACTTGTTACCGTCGCTAACAAGAGCAAAGGCAGAGCCTGCTTCTGCTCCCCAGAGAGACAATCAGGCCTACAGAGAGCAAGCCCAGAGTCCCCTGTTCCTGGAGGACAGGTGGTGCCTGAGTGGTATCTGGTAGATGACCCCCTTTTTCCTCTTTCAGATTCTCTCCTGCACTGTGGCCCAGATCCTGAACTCTTCCCAGTTTATCTTCCACTTGGAGAAAAGGAAAATAATTTCATTTTACATATGACAATCACCGTTAGCAACAACTATGGTGATACAGTTCAAACAAATGCTTCAGTGAAGGTACACAGAATTATGTTATTTCAAGATTAACTTGATACCTGACCTGCGATTCACTTTTGGAGCTTCTCCCCATTTTATGCTTTTTACTTCCCTCTGAATGTGCCATAATCACCATTTTCCTGCCTAACAGAGACTATTCTCAGTGGACTCAAGGTAGTTAAAGGAATCTTCCATTGTCCTTTCTCTAGGACAGAAGTATAAGAGATTTGGCCGTTGGGCAGCATAAGCTGTATTTAGTGATTCTGGCGTTACTCTATGTAGGCCCCAACACCTCCTGCTTCTGCCCCAGTGCCCCAGGAAGGAGATTCTTATCAGGCCACTAAAAATAAAACTTCAAAAATGGGGAAGTTTTGTGTCCCACTCTAGTGAGGCTGTCAACAAGATGATCGTGGAAGCTGTTCAAAGATAATTATAACAGCACGAGGAAAGCTAAGAACATATCTGACTTCTTCATCAGGTTGGACACGCAGATATGATCGACGGGAACCTGACCCTGCAGACGATTGTATTCGAGAAGGCAAACACCATCCTAAAAGATGGGAACAGCAGCATAAGCCTTTTACAGCTGTATAAGTCAGTTACATCAGTCCTTAATCAGGAGACCCAAGAGGAGAGCTTTAACATATCTTTACAGACGGACACACGAAAAGAGGTCAGCCAGACACTCCTGCTCTTGCAGTACAATGCAACATAATGGACTCTTCATACTCTTTGACAGCTCTTAAGTAACAAAAAGCTCATATATCAGCACTTGAAATCAATGGAGGTCTCAAGTTTCTGGTATCTGTTTCAGTGTTTGGCACAGGTTTCAGCTATTTTTCACTGTTTGCCCACATAAATAATTTATCATCCATCAGTAAAAGAATTTATTCTCAATTGTTATTGCATTAACTTAAAATAATTTGAATGATTTTTTTAAACTTAAAATCAACCTGATTTTCCACAAACAACTTAAATATTAATAAATGGCCTCTCCTACAGGAAAAATATCCTAATTTTCCCAAAAAGTACTGGATAGCAGGTAATTGCAGTTTGTTCCTTTCAGCTACCAGCTTATGTTTCAATTATAAGCTTATGTTTGTACAGTGCTTTGAGTGCCTCAGACGAAAAGATCTAGAGAAATGCAATGTATCCTTCAATTATGAGTCATTATTTGCTTAACATCAATCACACATGGCTCTGCTTTCTCTGGAAGTGGCATTTATACAGTAATTCACATACATTGGTACAAATTCTCACAAGTAATTCTCTTTGCTATTAACAGCTGTTAAGTGTACAAATTCTCTGTGTTGGGAGATAACGCAAAACTCGTGATTATATAGTTACTAAGCCAAGTGGCATTTTGTCAGTAGACCTAATATCAGTTCAAATGATCCTTGTTGTGGAGTCCTACTTTACCACATAATTTACAGCAAGTCTGGCTGTCAATATACAGCACTACTTGCACAGTCCTAATTAGCATCTTATTCCTTTGCCTAATTATCCCTTTTCATCCCAAGCTCCGAGGGCTGATGCTGACAACTCTCTCTGCTGTTAATGTTACATCAGTGCAGACTGCTCTTAAGATGTCAGAAGTATTGAAAGAAATCACTTACAGGAGTGAAGAGCTGTCTGTCTCAGCACAGGTAAGAAACAATTCATCTTGTATCTCCTACACAAACAGTATAGACTCTATTGCACCCCACTGATCTTGGAAGAGTTTCAGTGCCTTAGTTATCTGCTCTTTACCCATTTTTTCAACTGTACCAACATGTGTATTTTGACCAGAAGGGAATACATTTTGCTGTTTAGAGTAAGCGAATTTGGACTCTCAGACATTGTCTCAGCAACCGCTACAATCCAGGCTACGACTGTCTGGCCAGTTACATTTTATGACACATCTTTAAGATGGAAACCTTAACTTTTAGTCAGTCATGTTAGGATGTATATGTTATCTTGTAAAACACTCTTAGAATCCGTAAGAAAAAGAGCTCAGGAGGGTTTTTCTAGAATTGCCCAGATCCATTAGTCCCTGATCCATGCACTGTCACAAAATGCATGTAGGCAAGATGTCAGTGAGGCAGGAACACGACAGCACCCAGAGGAACTGGGCACAAATGTTCAGGTGGGTCTCACAAAAGTATTTCTTGAATTTTATCTGGCAATATGACATTATTAGTAGATGATACTATTTACACATAAGGAGTGAGCACATAGGAGGAAAGAACAAACTGTCACTGGGGAAGTCTCCCAAATATGCTGGCAATAAAAAGAGCTGTCCTGATTTCTGGTGTATTAAACAGTTGGAGGCAGACAATGGCTTGGGAGCATTTCAGCAGTATGTGGTTAATGTTGGCAAGACAAGAACATAGCTGAGATTCAGCACTCACCCAACAGTAAGGTTGCTAAGTGTTTGCAGATGGTGGGAATGGATATGTCCAAGCTTGCAATGAATTTTCTCGGCTGCCTCACCACCCTGGGCTAAAAGCTGGCCAATGCTTTCACAATCACAGAGCAACCAGCATTTGGGCATGAAATAAAAATTGTAAAACTCATTCTCTTCTGGCATTTAGCACAGCACAAGGCCCAAGGTATTACTTGCTGTTAATCCAATGGGGTTTGTGGAAACTAAGCTTGAAATGCACATGCACTTGACAAAATGGTGGTATTTTTTGGATACACTACCAAAGTATAACCTAATTTACTACATTACTGTACATCTAAACTGTATTCTTGCCCAGCGTTTGACAGACAAGCTTCCTTCAGATGTTATTCATCTTTTTTATGAATTAAATCTGTAGAAGCAGGCTGAATTTTTCAGGTCTGAAGTACATGTTAGTATACCATGTAGTATATCATCTTTATTGGCGTTTGAAGCATTACCCCAAATTATTATAGTAAAACCAGCGTTAGCCACAAATAGTCCCACGAGATTACTTACGTTGCAATACTCAGTAAATGACACAAGTGTCACTTCTGTCATTTGTAGTACCAAGGCATATCAACTTTTCCTCTTGTTTCCCATGCAGGTGGAAGCTAGCAACACTCTAAAAGATGTCAGTGCTTCCTTGCTCACTGTAAACACAGAGGACAGCAGAGATGATGAGAAGTTAAAAGATGCAGCCAACTACCTATTTAATGCAGTGAGCAACGTCCTTAAGGCTTCTGTAGAAATCAGAGCTACAAACACTTCAGTGCCAGAGGCAGAACAGGTAATTTTGGTTTCGTCCAGTTTGTAGTGGACTGTGTGTGAACATTTGCTCACTTTAGAAGGTTTTTAAGAGTTCTGCTGCCTGTCATATTTTTAAATTGGCTTCATTGTGACACCGTGATGGACTTGAATATCAAAGGAAACTTCTCCCCAGTTAGACCTGTTAGATGGCACAGTATGCTAATGAAGATGATAGAAGCCTCTTAAGATTTATTATATTTAAAGCTGAACAGGACAGAGTGATGGACAACAGAGCATCAGTGTGCAACCTCTAATGGATGACAAGCACACAGAGATTTTTTCAGGTTTGATTTTATACCCTCCTTTTGCTTCATAATTCAAGGAAGCCATAGGTATTCAATATTCATGATTGGCTCCACTACTTCAAAGTTGGAATCAGCTCTGGTCGTTGCTCACAGTTTTTCAGAAAGCCCACTCTGATTTTTTATTCAAATTTATGCAAGGTGTTTATTTTGTTCTATCCTTTCTTATCTATCCTTGAATTGTCACAGTGTGCACAGTGTGCTTCCTGGGCTGAACATACTTTAACTGTCATCACTGCAAAGGAGTAGGGCATGAAATATATCTAATGTGAGAGAAAAGTTATGAATTGTTCAAACTTCCCCAGGATAACACATTAATAACACACAATTAATATGTAATTAGGTCTTGCTTTTGCAACTAACTGAACTCTGAAGTGTGCAGCTAAAGGGCATTAACATATAGAAGTGGAGTATATTGCATTAAATTGATGTCATGTTTGTAGTGCTTCAAATGTCAATGTGTAGAACTTAAAGTAATAGAATATAAAAGTTAAAGCTGTAAGATATATTTATTTGCTGTTTTAATGAGAATTACAGAAATTGAATTGCTGATTAGAAAAACTTTCTCTGAGATTAAGCAGCACATCACCAAGTTTGCCAGCTTTCTAAGGCACTAAAAATTAGTATTTGTTCCTAAAAGGAAATAAAGGCAAATAATGTGCAACTTAATGATTCTGAGAAGCTTTGTTGCAAATTTCCTTCTCTAACCCTTTTCCAGAGTTCTGTATCACACCAGCTCCTGAATACAGTTGAAAATCTACAGAGTGCCCTTCTGTTGGGGAAAGAACCAGATGATGAACCAACTGTCCTTACCGCTCCTTCTGCCACAATGTACATACACAGGTAACAGTAACAGCGTCTCCCACCCAGGTTCCTCAGAGTTAATCACATTTGCCCCAAATATTCATTACTTTGGCCTTAAATGGTAACACCCAACTAAATGTTGCAGCATAAGGACAAGTTCAACAGTGCAAAGAGGGTGTCATTACTAACTGTAGTAAGAACAGCTTGGACTCTAATTAGCTTCAATGAAGCCACCTTAGAAATTCTTGTGCTGTGTCTTTTTTGACCAATGGAGAATTTACTACTATTTCCTGGATGAGGCAGTAGCTGCTTACCTTTGAAAACTCGGGTCATGCTAGCTAAGGGTTTTTTTTTCTTTTCCAAGTTGCCAATAATGACATGTTATATAGAATTGTAACCAGCTTGGCAGAAGCAAATATAAGTATGAGGAACCTGATGAGCGTTCTCCTTCCCTATAATCATCCCTAAATTGTTCCCCGAGAGCCTGGTTTTCATCCACATTTAACTATGCATTCAAATCAAGAGCATATTCACACAGAAACCAGGTACATCTTTCACATAAGTACCCCTAGTTGGGTACAACTTCCTATCCAGATACACCAATTCCACCCTTTTTTGATGATTCTGTGGTAGTGTTATGTGGAGTACAACAGCAGGGAAATATAATGTATGAAGTATTTACTGGTGGAGTTAGAAATAGTTTTCCAGCTGAGTTCTACTCATGAAGTGAGAAAGATTTTTCTCTAGATATGAAGTCCATGCTATTGATTTTTTTTTGCTTTTCTTTTTTTTTTCTTTTTCTTCTTTTTCTGTCTTTTATTCTGTTTGCATGTCTCCAATCCTAACTGGATAGATTACAAACAGAAAACATGGATGGCACATCCATTAATATCTCCAATTCCAGCTCTGCCAGCTTTACTCTCCCACCTGCTTCCTCTCTCAGTGTTTCAGGAGCTGATGATGAAACAGTGGATATACGGGCAAGTAAACAGCTTTTATCTGACTCAGTCTGATATATAATTTACATTCTTAGTTGTTTTAGAATCCTTTCTCCTTTTACACGAATACATAAGCACACAAGTCGTCCCTCCTGTCATGCCAAGAAAAAAATTTGAAATATCTTTGGTCAAAGAAGCCTTCACTTGTAATAATTGCATGAGGCTGGTTCAGCAAGCTAAGGAGGACTGAAAGCTTAAATTGCCCATCCCATCAGCGCCTCACTTACACTCCTGATTCATACTTGCATGGCTAGGGGAGGCAATGGAATGAATCAATACCTATAAATCTATTTGCTGTTTGTTTATATCTAACGCTCTGAGGAGGATGCAACAGCTTAGAGTCCATATCACCATTAAAAATAACCTGCAGCAGTCATGTTTCATCCCAGCTAGAAATAAATGAGTCTGAGGCATCCAGATCCTGCAGGAGACAAAAGGCCTGGGAATAACTGATGATAACACATCCGCCATCTGAATTAGGATATGGTGTTTTTTCTCTCAGATCAATAGATTGCATGTTATTGCCTTATTTTTATAACAAATTTTCTAAAGACTTTGCTAGTTGATTTGACCCTCTTAGGAAACCCCTACAACACCTGCCAAATCAGTTTGTTTTTTTTCATTGTGTCTTTCCTAGCTCTGCTAAAAAATGTCCACAGCCCACTGAAACCAGTCGAAACACATCCATTGTCTCACCTCAGCATTAGGAAAGGCTCCAGAATTCTCTCACTGGACTGACAAGTCTGACGTACTCTTCCGTGCCTTGCTATCAGAGTGGAAATAGACTTCTATTCCTAATTCCAAGAGGGGTGCCACAGCCTAGTGTTGGTAGAGTCACTTTGAAAGAGTCTTAGGCAACTGCATTTTGGTATTCGGTGCCTACAAGGCAAAAGAGTTACAACTAATGGGAAGCAATATATATTGCTGTACATAAATCACATTTCAGAATCAAAATAACTTTCAAGGGTTGATTTTGGCCTGCCTCAGAGATAAGGCAGCTTCTTATTTAAATCTGGATGCAGGTTTCTTTAAGGTTGAGTACTGTTTGGGTCTGAGTTCAAGCTTTATCTATTCAGCAATTTAGAGTGTGAACATAATGAAATATTACCAATAGCTCAAAACTGTTTGTTAATGTCTTGCTAATAGATGGTGAGCTTTGCCGTGAATCCCTTTTTCTCCACTGACACCAGTTTTGATATCAGTGGAACAGTGGGAGGTCTAAGTCTTACTGGTCTGGATGGCTTGATCATACCGGTCAGCAATCTCAAAGAAAACATTGAGGTAAACCCACTATTTTCTATCCCTCTCCCTCTTTTCCTTTTTATCCTTTCTCTGTTTACAAACCCTCATTTTTGTTATCTTCTGTGAAGTGACTGCAAATGATGGTAGTGTTCATTACAGCGCATAACAAGATCACAGTGTCTGCATTTGTGATGGAGGGATTTGTGTGATTTGAAGAATGAAATAACAAATATTTATGTCTTTTCTTTAAAAAGAAATATCTTATTCTTCATTTAAATGGATGTGAGTATGCTAATGGTTGTGGAAAATTACTCCAGATTACAGTCATCTCGAAACAGTACAATGTCCGATTTCATCATCCAACAGCTATAGGTTCATATTGCTACTGCTTGGGCTTCCTAGCCCACGATTAGCTGACATCTAAATCATTCATATATCACTTCATGCAGCCAGTGTTTCGCTTATAATCTCAGGTTTTTGTTCAGAATTGCACCAAGGGTCATAGACTTTGCGATGAGTCTATATAGGTTTCAAATGAACTTTTCAGAGGTTAGCTGATAATATCAAGAAAAGTGCTAAGCAGCTGATATTTTTTCCTAGCCGTGCTTTCTCCATGCTATGAAAAAAAGATTATCTACTGTATGGCTGTATTGTGCTTATAGATTGATTGTGCTTATAGAAGCAAGATGTTTTGTGGTATTTAAAGCTATGTCTTTCTGTTTAAAACCAGATAATACTACCAAGGCCTTCAGCAGCTAAGGAAGACAGGATTCTGTTGAATCTGGGCAATTTTAGCACTTTTCAAGTGAATGTTACTTCAGAAAATACATCTGTAGTGATCCACCTGGAATCTGAACATGACATTCCACTAATACTCTACTTAGGGTACGGTTATCATCCAAATGAAACCAACTATGATATGAAAAATCATCTGTTCTGTAAGAAAACTGCTGGAGGTAAGAGAACTTGTTAGTGACCCGTGAACTTGTGCATTCTGGGTTTCTGTAACCAAAGGGGTTTCACCTCCCACAGTCAGTTAAGGGCACTCCGTATGGGGACAGCTCAGCCACAACTACAGCACATGCACATACCTGCAGAATGAGCCCTGACCATGAGTTCAGACTCTAACTGGAAAGAAACCTCTCAAAGCAGTTTCAATCCGTCATGCTTCATGGTTCACACCTCTAGTATAGAGTGTTCACTAACAGGAGCAAAGAGTGGGGTGCCTTGAACAATGAGTCACTAAGAATTATTTCATACCTGTTTCTTCAGTTTATTTATTTGATTTTATGCATTACAGCTGCATACTTCTGAATTAGCATTTCTATATGTACATTGAAACTAAAATATTTATGTTCAAGGTGAGACAAACACCTGGGTTCTCAGCCCAGAAGAACTCATTTTTGGAGAGGGAACCTACTATTTCACGGTTTTACAAGACATGGGAATGGATTCCACAGTCTATGACAGGCTAACTATAGCTGTCACTTGCTTTGCATCCCGCTGTGTATTTTGGGATGAGCGCCAAGGGAATTGGAACAGCTATGGATGTCATGTAAGTAGAGAGAAACAAATCAATGTTTATATTATATATTTCAAAGCTAGCCCTTATAACCACCACCTTGTAGTAAAATAGCTGCATTGAAATCACACCATAAAATAAGATCATTCTGAGATGTTTTAATACACTGAAGAAGTTTAGTCATACCAGACTAAGCTTCAAACGACATTTCCATTTTGATTTCTTGGGATGAGCTTCTGTATAAAAAGAAATGGAACCATTCTGGCAAGGCTGTGTTATATTACAATGCCTGTTTCTGGCTAGACATTAGAATTAATACTCCTTACTGGAACTCGAAGAGTTATTTTCTGTATAGCAGCTCTCCACACTAACTTACCAATCTCAGCACTGTCTTTTCATTTGCTTGGTAAGTTAGCTAATACTATGAAGTCAAATATTTTATCAGGAAATTTTTCTGGTTTTCAGGTAGGACCAAAAACAAATCCTACAAGCACGCAGTGCCTCTGCAACCATCTCACCTTCTTCGGGAGCTCCTTCTTCGTTGTACCCAATGCCATAGACGTTAGCAAAACTGCACAGCTATTTGGTACATTTGTGGACAACCCCGTGGTGGTGACAACTGTAGGATGCATCTTTTTGATATATGTACTTGTAGTCATTTGGGCTCGAAGGAAAGACATCCAGGATGATGCCAAAGTAAGTCTCCGGCTAATAAAGACTGAATGTATTTAGACCAATACCCACTTTGCCCAGCCTGTTTTAATAGGAAATCTTCAACTGGTCTTACTCCCTTCCCTGTAACTCTGTTTACTGGGAAGCATATGGATTGTTCACAACATGACAAATTCCTATCCACAGCTTTAAGGAATCTGTGCTTACAGAACAGCTAACACGCTGTTTGCATTGTGTTGCCCTGCAGGTGAAAATCACTGTACTGGAAGACAATGACCCCTTTGCTCAGTACCGTTATCTTGTGACGGTTTTTACAGGACACCGCCGAGGAGCAGCCACAACCTCCAAGGTATCAGTGGTACCGTGTGGTAGGACAGTTTATGTCTAGAGAACTAGGTGAATAATGGAGCATCCGAGGCTATTGAACAGGACAGCCCAAATGCAACATCTAAGCCAGAAAGTCCTTAGATTTGATGAAAGCTGGAAGAGCATGCCAGAGGAATAATCATACACAGGATTGAGATTTGTGAGTTTTCATTTTTCCATCTTATTCTCCAGGTGACTCTCACCCTCTATGGACTGGAGGGAGAGAGTGAGCCACACCATCTGACTGATCCTGATACACCCGTCTTTGAACGTGGAGGAGTGGATGTTTTCCTACTCTGTACCTTCTTCCCTCTTGGGGAACTGCAGAGTATTAGATTGTGGCATGATAATTCGGGGGACAGTCCATCCTGGTAAGTGGAGATCTGGAGATCCTAGGAAGTAAAGATCCACAAATATTTTTCCCTTTTCTAGGACTTGAAAATTATCCTTTCTACAGTTCTAGAAAGGAAAGAAATGTTAGTTTCTCATTTTTGCAGATGAATAGATCAAATCATAAACTAAACTGCAGGACCGGGAGTGCTTCCTGTATCCTGTGTTCAGTACAGGATGGGACGTGTTAGTGTGTTTAGACACAACCCAAGAAGCCAAAGACCAGAGTTTGTCATTCACAGCCCTGTCAAGTCCTGAATTTCATACCACTCAGTTACATGTGAATGTGCCCTGTCTGTTTTTCTGACAGGTATGTGAATCGAGTATTGGTCCACGATCTGGCATGGGATCAGAAATGGTACTTCCTCTGTAACTCTTGGCTAGCTGTTGATATTGGAGAATGTGTTCTGGATAAAGTGTTCCCAGTAGCTACAGAGCAGGACATGAAGCAGTTCAGGTACCTTCTGTTTTATGGACTTCTTTTTACTTTTGGTAGCAACCAGTCTAGAAAAGCAAGTACACAAAAAAGATCAAGCCTCTAGAGAAAAATGAAAACAAGGGAGGTCTTTCCATAGCCCTCAAAGTACTCTGAACAAGGAAGGAAGGCAGGCTGGTTAATTAGTCTTATCATTACCCTAACAGTAATACTGGAAATATTGGTGTTAAAGGAAGATAGTCTGACAAGTCCTACAGAAACCCAAGCATCTTATCTTCTCTTACATGTAATTTCCCTAACAATTTTATAGAAACTGCTCATGATTAGCTTTACCTCCATGGTGTGGCCAGAAGGAAAGGACATAAATAGCTATGACCATTCCATGCAAATCAAGCCATGATACTTGGCAATTTTTCATAGTTATTATTTCTTCTGACAGTGCCTAGAAGCATAAACAGGTCAGGATCCTTAGCTACAGCTTTATTTTTCCCTCTCCTTTCACAATATCCATTTGATTTCCCTTTCCTCCTTCCCAGCAATCTGTTTTTCATGAAGACCTCCAAGGGTTTCCAGGACGGGCACATCTGGTACTCAGTTTTCAGCCGCTCCCCACGAAGCTCCTTCACACGAGCCCAGCGCGTGTCATGTTGCTTCTCACTGCTTCTCTGCACCATGCTGACCAGCATCATGTTCTGGGGAGTGCCAAAGGACCCAGCTGAGCAGAAAATGGATTTGGGTAACATTCCTCACCATTGCTTGGGTAGGGAAATATACAGACAGCAGAATTTAGAAGCAGGACAGTTGGACAAATGGGCTTTTTCACAAGCGAGAGATCTGATGCTTTCTGGGGTTATTTTTACTCCTCCTCTCTGTTTGATCTTGACAGGTAAGATCGAGTTCACATGGCAGGAAGTGATGATTGGCTTTGAAAGCTCCCTCCTCATGTTCCCCATCAACCTGCTCATTGTGCAGATCTTCAGGAACATACGGTCCCGGCCAGCCACGGAGGGGAGAGAGAAGAAGCCGGCAAAGAACAGTCGAGTGTCCCCAAGCCTACCTCCCACCCCACAGGTCACCCAGGCTGTCTCACTCACTCCAGAGGCCGTGACAAAGGCAAGTTCCTGTGGGTGCTCCCCAGTGAGTCCTGCACTGCCCTCTGCTGCCATGCACAACCCAACAACCCTGGTTTAACAGCAGAAATCTTCCCTGTCGTGTCCTTCAGCTTGTCTGAAGCGAAAAGCCAATTACACACTGGTGCAAAGCACTCATTTACCCATCTACATGGAATCTCCATTTCATTAAGATCTGCCTATTTACATTCCAGCCCTTGCACAATTATTATATGCAACCAAAATCACTGTGTTCAGGAAATAAAGCACACATTAAGGAAGACAGTGAGGATAACAGGTATCGTAGACCGCATCTTTCTCAGCTAAGGTCTTTGGGCAGTAAGTTGTATTTTTGAATCTGCAAACTGTCTTGCTGAACTCATTGAAATCTGCCTGTCACATCCAGCACCGTAGGATACGCTGTCCTTATCTATTCTCGAGATCTTAGCAACTGCTGCAGCTCCCAGCCAGTGATGCCTTCAGATCACATCAGCTTAAGTCACTGCAGCCAGTCACTGCTGTGTCACTGCTGTTTTTTCTAGGATATAAGAAGAATTGCCAACTCACTCTTTAAAGCTCTGAAGACTCCACCTCTCACTTCGGCATCAGATCTTGGAAAATCAACTAACATCAACACACTATTGGCACTGGTTGAGGACATCATCTGCCAGCAGAACAGAGCTGGGCAAGACTTTTATGATGAGAGCAAAAAGAAGGAGGACCCTATAATTGTCACATTAGGTGCTATGGGTATACAAGGTAAACAACACACTGTGACATGCCTACTGAAAACTTTGTAATGAAAATGATGGTAAGGCTGGATGCGATGACCCAAGCTCTTCTTACATTCTGACTCAAAGGCAATTACAGAATCACAGAATAGTTGAGGTTGGAAAGGATCTCTGGAGGTTGTCTAGTCCACCATCCTGCTCAGAGCAGGGTTAGCTGGAGCAGGTTGCCCTGTTGGATTTTGAATATTTCCAAGTATAGAGTCAAATTTTCTGAGCAACCTGTTCCAGCATCCAGCCACCCTCACAATACAGAGGGTTTTCCTTAAGTTCAGACAGAGTTTCCCATGTTTTAATTTGAGCCCATTGCCTCTCGGCCTTTCACTGCACACCACTGAGCAAAGAGACTGTAAACTTTATATTTCTTAAGCTGTAGAATTAAAAGTTAACTACCAACCTGGCTTCGGAGCAGGATCAGTATAAGGCATAAAGACTAGTCTAAACAGTGTAAAGACTCACAACCATCAGTTGTTTCACAGTCTTTTTGTCCTGTCCTTTTTTAATTCTTAGCCTTGTGTTCTTGTTACTTTCAGTCTGACTCTTAACTTAGGCATTTGTTTATTTGCAATTAAACAATAATATATGAGTAAACAATCCCACTGATTTCATTAAGATTTGCATTTGGCTTTTCCAATGAGTGTATCAAGCTACTAATTGCACAGGTAAACTATGAACAAATTAGCACTCGATCTTATCTGACATCTCTATTAAGGTTTTAAGACCTCTGTCTTACTAAGTTGCCTCCCGGCAATAGATGCAGCCCATTCCAGCAGAAAAGCATTAAAGTTCTATAGTACATAATAGAGATGCTTTTGCATGTCCCTTCCAGTGCTACTCTTCACTTTGTCACATTCATAAGCTTGAGCTCCAGTTCTGCTAACCTTTGTACTGAACAGTATTTTAATCTAGGGAAAGCTATGCTCATTTTCTTAAAAAAAAAAAATAAATTCTTTACCTGCAGAAAAAACAAGAAGCCCAACTCCAGAGAAGGGAATGTGTGAGCGACTGAAATACAGCGATTACAATCGCTGCTTGTACATGCAACTCCAGCATGTAGAGATGGAGCTGGAATTACTGGGGCCCCACAAATTTCAGATGCCTCAGAGTTACACACAAGCTGTTCGTCAGGTTCAGCACATGAAGAACCTCCTGCAGAACCGGATCTGCTCATCAGCGTCCATCAGTGAGAGGTAACCTAGTTCTTATCTTGTTCTCAGTATAAGTAAATTCAGGTCGCGAATTCAAAACTGGTCAGGATGACGGAGCCCAAATAATTACTGCTTAATATGTGCTAGATAACCAATTACTATAGCTGTAGAAACATGCTTTACTATTATACTATTGTAGGAGCAACAAAGAAATTTCAATGCACTGCAAACTACACACAAAAGTAATAATGACAGATCACCGCTCTTGGTCATTTTTGCCTCCAAAATTGAATGTTACAGTATAATGCCACATGATAACAAAGGGCTAGGATAATCACTGAGCTCCAAAGTCTCAGATGTCTCTTCAAATGTATGGATAAAGAAAAATTAATAAGCATACAAAAGTATTTCAGTGAAATCTGATAATTAAGTTGGAAGTATTGAAAACAGTACCTCTAATTATCTCTCTGGCCTTTATGGGGATCACAAGAGATGTATCCAGCAGCTAAAATGTACTTGTGGTTTTATTTGTCAGTATTTCTACTGGAGGTTCAATTGTGCATAAACTGAGAAGTAAATAAGGCCATCATATTTGGTTTGATTTTAGTTGATCTCTGCACACTTGCTCATATATTTGCTCACTGTACTTTTTACTATCCATATATCCTATATAACTGCATTAGTTAAAGGAATTAGTTAAAGGACTGAGATTTTAAATCACAAGATGCTGCCTATCCCTACTGAAACCATCAACTATCATTTTGGCTTCTGTTCCACTGCAGACTGATTTTTTTCTCTTCTGGTTGACTCTCAAGGTGGTCCCTTACTCCAAGCTTCTCCAGTGATGGCAAGAAAAGCTCTTCTTCCAAAGGGCTGCCCTGGTGGTTTGTGTTCATTGCTTGGTTCCTTGTTGCAGCCACCAGTGGTGTATCTGGGTTCTTTACCATGCTCTATGGGCTGCATTATGGCAAGGAGAACTCCATCAAGTGGCTGATATCCATGGCCATCTCCTTCTTGGAAAGTCTTTTCATCACACAGCCCTTAAAGGTGAGATCCTCAGAAATACAACCCCTGGCCAATATGAACTCATTCTACAATCATTTCACAAACACAATGTAATGTATTCTAAAGAACCACAGGATTTAACATGTAAAAAAAGAATTCTTAAAACACAAGCTAGCAGATGGTTCACAGAGTTCTGTTGTCTTTGGCTGACATTAACTCCATTAGTTTCATCTCCCTTGTTTTGTCAGAGTTTAATAGGTAATGAGTTTTCTGACCAGGGAAGACGTGTCATATGGCAAAATCAGTTTAGCTGGATAGACCCCAGTACTGTCCACTCTTCTCTTGTCTATGAGCTTCAGCTGCATGAATTCAACAAAGCCAAAGTACAGTTGTTTTCCTCCCGTGCCTGGATCCAAAAGGATCCAGGTCAAAGTCTGAGCTTCTTTGTATGAAATGAACATGTGGTGAGTCTATAGCTAATTCTTTCTAGGTGCTGGGATTTGCTGCTTTTTTTGCTCTGGTTCTGAAGAAGGTAGAACATGAGGATGAAGAAAACACGGCTATCGATGGGCCTTTATCTGCACCAGGTAAGTGCCCGTAAAGTGAGAAATTCTTAAAGAAAGTGAAGTGTTCTCCAAGCTTTCGGAGGGCTTTATGCACAAATACATGACTGAGCTCAACTGAGAACTTCACTGGTTATCTTTATATACCTGAATCTTAGCTGACAAGGTTAGCAGAAATCACTAAATCCACAGGTGCTGTGACTATGTGCCTACCCATTAGCACGCCTAAGATCAAGGCAGAAGTGGAAACAAACCTAAATAACTGGTTTTGTGCCAGCTGGAAAATATATAAAGACCACCGTATGTCTAGGCTGGATAAATCTTGCAGAACACTTAGTGAAAGAGACCACAAGGTCAAAAAGATAGAAGAGAAGAAGTTTTGGATCAAGAAAATAATACTTCCTTGTTTATCTTTTTACCACTGCAAATATATATACATGCACAATAAGATTGTTATAAGATTGCCCCTGTTACTGGAGCACCTACTTGCTACCATGATACTGGTATTCGACTCCTTCCTTCCTTCCCTCCATCCTTGCCTATGTCAGGAAAAAAGAAGTATTCTGCTATATTGATTCACATTAGATGAAGAACACATGGATAGTCAATCACTTTTCAGTCTGTCAACACTTAAGGAGCATCTAGAAAAGGAAATAATAAAATGTGGCAAACTGACTAAAGCCATTATAATTGAAGTTAATAAATCAGCGCTATCAGTATGCATTAACCAGGCTTAAATATTTTAGCTCTCACATCAAACATAAGAAAAAACAGATATCTAAGAAGACTTGTTTTAGCTCTGTGCAGACATCTCAGTATTCACAGCATGGCTTGCAACAAAACCTGTAACTATTCCACAACCTGTTGAAAATAAACACCCAGTGCAAAATGCACTCTTCATCTAGATTGGTAGATCTTTATCTGACAAGCATATCTAAAACTCTCTTTCAATGAAATTTCCCTTTAAATCATGCATAGAATTTCTCAATTTACATACTTGTCCACAACCACAATTACCTGTATTACTCCCGTAAAGGAACACTGGCTTCTGTGATCACTATTGTGTCTTAAAAAAAGCTGACGGCAGCAGACAGGAGTCCTAGGGCACAGCAAAGGATCCTGATCTACAATTTCTTCCCTGATCAGCCTCAGGCTCTGAATACATCACCTTCTGAGATGCTCAGCCTAGAGAGAGACACCTGGGCATAAACCTAACACACTGTGCTTGTCAGCTCCTTCTCTCCCCACTGTTTTCTTTACTATGCTAATTGTTTAAATCACATCTCCTGTCTTCCTAAGGGAAAGCATTAAGTAGAACTGCTTCCTTATAATATCCAGAGAAACAAAAAGTAGGACAGAGATGATCTGTTAACTAATTCCAGGGTTTACTGCTCTCACTCACAGGTGATTCAAATCCTCTCTTTGGAGCCCGAAGGGACAGTAGAAGCAATATTTACCAGCCACCTCCTGCAGCTGATGTGGAGAAAATGAAAATCAGCTGTATGAAGGAGCAGAAAGCATTTGCCCTCATCAGAGAAATCTTGGGTATTATCCATATGTAGATTATCTTCTTTTATTCAATAATATTCCTCAGTATTTTTACATCAGTGAAAATATTGTTCTCTCGGGTGAAGAAGTTTTGGCATATCTTTAGCCTTTTGCCAGTCATTATGGTGTAGAGAGAGGCTGTTCAGTGGCAGCTGCAGCTGAAAGGAGGTGCGAACATTCGCTGGAGATGGAATTGTGGCTAAGGTTTGATTTTATGGTAAAGAAATACATTACAGACACAGGAGAGGTTAAAGAAAAGTTAGGAAGGGTGGAAAGAGGAGGTCAACAGGTAAATGAAGTGAAAATCAAAAGAGCATATGGAGACCATCTTTCTAAAAGCAGATAGTATCTATAGACAATGATTTATACCCCAGTTTTATTTCCTCTTAAAACAATGGAAAAAATACTTCAACTTCACATGGAACAAAGTTAGACTAGTCATTTTATTTCAAGTTGTCATGACTATTGGTGTTTAGCCAGGCTTCCCAGTTATTTTCTCGACTGCTGCTCATATTCCAAATATGATATATTTAAACTGCAGCACCTTGAAGTAGCTCTTGCAAATTCATTAGCGCTGGTCAGTTAGAATCTACCAAAGCATCACTAATAAGTGACAACAGCAGTAATCATTCATGCAATCTATTTCAAGCAGCAGTGTTAATTCTGAGCTCACATATGCTGTCTCTTCTTGTTTTTTTTCCAGCCTATCTGGGATTTTTATGGATGCTGTTACTGGTTGCCTACGGGCAGAGAGATCCCAATTCCTACTACTTAAACAAACACATTGAGAACAGCTTTACAGACGGATTCCACGATGTCTACAGTTATCAGGATTTTTTCACATGGGCAAACACCACCTTAGTCAAAAATCTTTATGGATCATATAAAGGTGCAGAGTCCCATTGTTTTGCTTCAGCTTGCCAGATTCTGAAACATTATCTTTTATACCTACCCCTAACTTGCACATGCATAGTTGACTGGAAAAAGAGACTGTGAGTGTATAAGGCTAGTATGGATTCTTATAGTATGAATAATAGTGGATAACAAAAAACCTACAGCTTGACCCCAAGTTCAACGTGTCCTAATATTTTCCTTATATTTAATATAATGCAAAAGTTCTGCATTGCAATTTTAGGTTTTCAGGTATCAGTTTTATACGAGTTTCTTTCCATAATTTAAAAAAAGAATGGCAGATGGGTGGCACACAAAGCTTTTCCTCAGGAGAGCTCTGTTTGCATCATGAGTTAGGTCAATGTGACAGCTAATTAAGTAATATCACCATGTTTCTATCTAGCCATATCCAGTAATAAATATGACCCATTTTCCAGCTCACATTTAAAAGTAAATATTGAAATACATTAGCAGAGCTGTTCACTGAACCTGAGAGGCACTGATCAACTGTGGCCAAATGGATACTGCATACAGCTACTCTGCTGGGTGACTCAAAGCAAGTCACTTTTCTCCTCCAGGCCTCAGTTTCCTTCTGTACAAAATACAGATAGGCAGTGATACTGAACTCTGTTATCTGTGGGTCTTATCTAAGAACTCAGTTCAAATCAACACGAGGACTTAATTTTCATTACTATTTTGCTTACATTGTTTTTTAGAAAAGAATCTATAGGAAAATATTAATGCATCAGTGAAACATACAGGAAATTAAGAAATTAAGAAATATTAGTAGTAGTTCTGTCATATTACCGGTGCTGCTCTTTTCCATCTTGTTTAGGATTCATCACAGATGGCAATTCCAAGCTGGTGGGTAGTGCTCGAATTCGCCAAGTAAGAGTGAAAGGAAACACTTGCCCTATTTCTCCCAAACTCCAGCACGTGATTCGGGAATGCCATGCTCCATATTCCCTACAAACAGAAGATACATCAGATTATGGGGAACACTGGAATGCTTCAGTCTTTGATAACTCCTCCGACCTGAGCTCAGCATGGCACTATCAGAGTCAGTCCAAACTAAGAGGGCACCCCATCTGGGGCAAACTGGCCATCTACAGGGGAGGGGGATACACAATTCACCTGGGAACTGATCCTAAGAATGCCTCCAGGTACCACTTGTATTCTTGTAAATTACTAGTGTATCTGCTGTAGCATCAATGATGCTCTTTACCCTATTTAAGATTAATATCAGACTGCATCACAAGTTTTCCTTCTGTGCATTGTGCTGAAAATTGTAGGTATTACTGTGGGGCCACCATTGTAGATTATATTCCTGTCATCTTGCTCCATGCTAGATATCAACCAGGATCCAAAATTATAACCTTTTTCTCCTAACCTATATGAGGTAAATGATCAGATCCTGAGGCATCTCAGGTTTAGCACTGGCCAATATCTGGACCCTGCTTCTCCAGAGGAGCCAAAAAGAAGCTTACCACCTAGACTAACAGTACAAATAGCCCCTATACCCAGACTTAACAGACCAGATGTCCTCTTGAACATCTTCTGGTTTACTCCTCCTCTATGATAATATCCAAACAGTCCTATCTCCTACATGATGCTGTCTCTTTCCTGTATGACTTAGATCACTGGCTATACATTTTTTGGCAGAATTCTCCAGTACCTTTTCAACAATGTCTGGCTAGACACTTTCACAAGAGCAGTGTTTGTTGAATTTACAGTCTACAACGCCAATGTGAACCTCTTCTGCATTATAAGCCTGATGTTTGAAACCAATGCTTTAGGTGAGAATCTTTTTTAAGTTACACATTTCTGAGGACAGCAAGCAATGCACCCACAGAGCGCAGATTTACATGCTGTCAATGCTTACCTAGTTCTTTATTCAGTAAATAGAAGCATTTTAATAAATCTAATAACAGAATCAATGGAAAATTTATAAACCATTTAGGGGAAATGTAGCATCACAGTAATACCGACCATAATGAGTATCTTATGTTTGCTTATGCTGTGGTTATCTGCTGATGAAGAAAACACGGAACTGAAACTTAATCTCCAGAATTTACACAACAGGAACAAGAAAACTTATGTTTCCTATCCATTTCAGCTAATCAATACAGCATTAAGACAAAAGTACAAATAACAGTCTCTCTTTTTTGTTCCAGAAGACTTCTAAAATAGCACCATGTAATCCTACAATACATAATCCAGATACAGCAAAGAAAATAGTGAAACTAGATTCTGGTTTGAAGGCCACACAAAAACACTTAATCTGAGCAGTAGCATCCCTCAGGTCTGTCCCAGTATTGGAAAATGCCCAAACCAGTCCACAAACCTGAGGTCATTTTCTTTTTAGAATGAGATTCAGATTTACATCTCCAGGTCCTCCTGCTACATTTCTGCATTTGTAGACCAATCCAAACCCAGTCCTGCTGGGATTAATATCATACTATCATATAAGAGAGCAACAGCACTCTAAAAGTGCCTGAAACTCCTATTGGAGGAAAATTGGAAAGATCAGTTATAAGGCTACATACATAACCAAGTCTAAATATTAGTTTGACAGTTGTGTTCAGTCCCGCATTGACGGGAATGTGAGTGCAGAAGTCTTACTGATGAACTAAATTGTTTGAATGAAAACAGGATGATACAATCATCAGAGCACTGAGTTGAACTTTGTTTTTTAGGGGCCTTCTTCACAAGTGCAGAGCTGCAAAGTGTCCGGCTTTACACATACACCAGCAGCCTCCACATCTTTGTGGTTGCAGCAGAAGTAATTTATTTCCTCTTCATTGTGTACTACATGACAGTACAGGTAAGACCCAACGGAAAATTCAGCTGACAGCACCTCCTTGTGTCTGGTCTTCATTTCATTTACAAAAACTTCAGGCTGCTCAGGGAAGTGGTTGAGTTGCCATCCCTGGAGGTATTTAAAATATGAGTAGACATGGTGCTGAGGGACATGGTTTAGTGGTGGCTTTAGCAGTTTTAGATTAATGGTTGGACTCAATGACCTTAAAAATGCCTTCCAACTTAGACAATTCAATGTTTCTGTGACTGTACTTTATTTCAGTAACGCTGCTGCTGACTTGCACCAATGGAAGATTGAATCAGATACTGTATCTGTGTTAAATAATAGGAAGGCAACATTTTATTTGGCTGGAATGTTGCTTTTGAGAAAGATAATGAGACATCAGTGCAAGATGTAGTTTTATTGACATGCAGTAGTCTGCTTTATTGCAGAGAGGATAGCCCTAATCTTTAGAGGTGTACTGTATGATATGGAGTCATGAGACTGAAACTGTAAAATTCCTCTTTTCACAGGGAAAACTGATGAAGACTCTGAGATGGAGATACTTCCACAGCAAGTGGAATCTCCTGGAGATGGCCATTATATTGATTAGCTGGAGTGCCCTGTCAGTGTTTGTGAAGCGGACAATCCTTGGGACCCGGGACATCAGCTACTACCAGGAACACAAAGAGGAGTAAGTACTAATGCTAGTTAATGCATCCTTTGTTGGTGTTACTTATGCAGAAGCAAATCTATTTTTCTTCTTGGAATCTCAAGATAGAGAGATTCTATCTTAATAGACCTCATGGTCTATTACAACTTTTCTTTTTTTCTAACAGCTGTGTGAGCTTTAATGAAACAGCAAGAGCTGATGCAGTTCTTGGCTACCTGATTGCGTTCCTAGTGCTTCTCTCCACAGTGAAACTGTGGCATCTCCTGAGGCTCAACCCTAAACTAAACATGATCACTTCAACCCTAAGGAGGGCATGGGGAGATATCTCTGGATTCATCACTGTTATTGCAATCATGTTCCTGGCCTATTCCATCGCTGTGAGTACCACTGTGGTTCCTGATGTCTGAGGTTTGCATCCGGGTACTGTCAGGCTAAATGAATTATCTCTGAATGCTGAAAGCAACGCAGCTTTGAAACACAAAACTGAATAAAGCTGCCTAAATCTTAGGTTAGAAGCTTGGAGCCCAATTCTTCAGTATAAGTGAAAGAGAAGTTAAAATATTCACTTGTTTATTCTTTGCAAACTGAAATTTACTGCAAAAATCAAACACTGAGAAGAAAGAAATGGCTTCTCTGTGTGTAATAGGTGTCACAAAGAACAAAGTACAGGAAAAATAATTTTCTGGGTAAAGCTTAAGTTGGGGAGAGTGCAACAAGTGCCATTTTCTGTTTGGCCAGTTTTTAAGTGGAAAATAATTATTTTTCTGCCTATCATAGGAATACTTATTACACAAATAAAATTATATTTTCATTCTAATGAGATTAAAGAATTATTGGACTGCAACCATTTGTGTATACTTATGTATACTTTAGCTGAAATATTTCCTGTAAACCTTCTGGCAGTGTGATGTGGGAAATTCAGCACATCTCAATTGTAAAATCACTGAAGGAGTGGAAAGCATCTGAGCCAAATGCAAAGTGTCCTGTAAGGGACAGTCCTGTGACAAATGGGACCTGCTGCAGTCTCACACTGCCTGATTTCAGGCTTCTCATCTCTCCCTCCAGCACTGGTGCTAGTAACAGAGTAGTTTTAGGCACTGGTGTGGCCACAAACTGAACAGGTAAAATAAGTGATCAGATCACTTCTGATCAGCCTGTTGTCACCTCATGCCAGTAACAGAGCTGTGAAAGAAAGAGGCAGAGGGATGGAGAAAAAGGTGAGACCACAGCAGCTCCTATTTAAATCAGACGTAGGAGGCCCACAAGATATAAATGAAGAAAATAGCACCTTAGTTACTGAGTGCAAACAAGGAGGTTGCCTATTTGGAAGGATCTGTGCACCAAAAGGCCATTGTTTGTGACCATGATTAATTTGGTCAATTATGCAGGGATAAATCTGCTCCTTGGTGGTGAGTTAAATTATTTTCATGATTTTGTCATGTATTTGCAGATTTTTTTACATATCTAGTGCCAAGCTGAGCGATATAAGACGTTCTCATATCCATGGTAAAAAGTCTTACAGCTAAACACATTCAGAAAGCGTGAATCCAGTTCTTAGCTCTAGGTTAGTCTTCCTCTGTGACCTTGTCTGGTGTTTCCCCTACTTGTAAACCAAAAAACACCCAGAACACACACAAAAAAAGCTTCATGGCTCTGCTGACAAGCTAAGTATTCTCTGAATACGGCAGTCATTAGTGGATTTTGCAGCAAGGACTGTGATTGTGACACAAGATGTGCCTTCTTTCCTCTGCAGACAAACTTGATATTTGGCTGGAAGCTCTGCTCTTACAAAACTCTCTTTGACTCAGCAGAGACCATGGTCAGTCTTCAGCTGGGAATCTTCAACTATGAGGAGGTACCACCCCTAATTTTGAAAAGTTTATCACTGTATCATTAGCACCTCAGCTATCAAATATGCTTTCACCCAGCAAATAGAAAGGCTTTCAGTTAGTGTTAGACATTAATCTAATTTTGCAAACTCCATAGCTTCCTAAAGCAGCCACCTTTTCTCATCAAGAAAAAGACACCAAGTGAAATATAGCTCACATCCCATTTTGACCATCAGTAGATTCACAATGAATGCTTCATTGAGAAAGGTGCCCATGTTTTAACTTGTTATGTTACTTACTGATTACAGAAAGTTTTGAGCAATTTCCTTAGAAAGCTATGCTGCATTTGTTCTGAACACACACCCAGCAGCTTCCCAAGAAAGGCAAGGCCTTCCACAAAGGAACTTTGTTACATTTGTTTTCATTATTCTTGACTTTTTCTTTAAGCTCGTTCAAATATTACAATATTCTTTGAATGGCTCGTTGTGGATTAAGCCATTATAGTTTACATGAAAATTAGGTTTTTGGATTTTACACAACCCTTTGTTGATATGTGCCCATGACAGTCTGACTGGGCTTCTTTGTAAAGACACTACTAAACAGAAACACACAGAGATTTCATCCATACTTTGAAAGCTGAGGCATGATGGAGCTTCAGCTGTTCTGTGGATAAACAGTTCTCCAGGCTTGTCAACTTTCACATGAAACTTTCATACCCTTACAATCAAATGCAAACATTTAAAAAACCCCAGATATTTCCCATAATCATATATCATATATATAAAATATTCCATCATCTTTGTATTATGTCATATCAACATAGGAAAATGTATAAAGGAGATATATATAGAGATGTATGATATAGATAGCATAATTTGTTAGCCACAAGCATTTTCAGAGACAAATTCCTTACTGTGTCTTAACTACTTGTACGTATGGCTTTTTTGGTTTTCTTTTTTTTTAACAACCAAAATATGATGTCTTACCTTATGAATATTACAGGTCTTGGACTACAATCCAATTTTAGGCTCCTTCTTAATTGGATCCTGCATAATTTTCATGACATTTGTGGTACTGAATCTGTTCATTTCGGTGATTCTGGTTGCTTTTGGGGAGGAGCAGAAGCACTACCAGGTGTGTTCATCTAAGCTCTCCTGCTGTTTTTAACATTTATTGTGCTGTGCTTACTCATGATTTAGGTATTCTACCATCGGATGAAATCTACATAAACTCAGTCCAACTCCTAAGAAGTCAAGATTTACTCATAAAGCACACTTCAGATTTTCCAGATTTACGCTGCCCATTCCTGTTCAGACGAGTCCCTGTTCAGATCTGATTTGTAGCCTTCTGTTCACGTACTAAATCCAGCCAAAGCCTTAGACTTGTGCCCCAGCGCCATTGAAATCAGCGCCAAAACTGCTACTAAAGTCCTTGAGGACTTTACACTCCTTTCAAAAATGTCCCTGAGTGCTTGAC
>JAHREE010000429.1:2480229-2499328 GCA_033628505.1 Tringa tobata
CCTTGCGCCCCCGCGGCCGGGCGGAGCGGGAGCCTGCGCCGGGGCCGGGCGGGTCCCGGGGTGGCCGTGAGGGGCCGGGGGGGAGGCCTCGCAAGATGGCTGAAGGGCTCGGGGCTGCGGGGGGCGACGGGTGCCCGCCCGCTTCTGGCAGCGTGGGTTCTACCTGCCCCTTCTCCTGGCGCTGGCCCTCTCCCGGTTCCTCCTCTCCGTTAGTTGGCAGAAAACTTTTAATCACCTCTGGATGCTGCAGGTTCTTTTTTAGCGAGGTGGCCCTTTCTGGCCGCAGCTGCCGGCTTCGCTGGGTGAGAGTGGAGAGCACAAACTTGAGGGGAGAAGCGGGTCGCTCCTCTGGGATGGTTGAGCCGAAAGAGCTCCATCCACTCTCCGCTTCATCAGCAGTCGGTAGCTCGGGGAGCAGTCGGGCCGATGGCCACCGGGAAAGCCCAGCCACATCTCCAGGGCTAACGGGGCCTGCTCCGGCCTGGCCCGCTCCCGGGCGGTGCAGCGACGGAGGTGGCGAGGCAGGAGATGGGCTTGCACATCGGTGCTTGGCACGGTTTTGCACTTAATATAGTTAGGTCTGAAAGTATCTGCGGCTGGTGGAGCTCTCTTTGATAGCCACACAAGTCTGAAAAACGGAATCTGTGATGCTGCGGAAGATGGGGATGTTGAAAAGATAGGAGAGGTGGAGAATATGCTATAAAAGTAATGACTAGGAGGTCATAAGCTTCCTTCCAGGTAGTCTTTTAACCTGTTTAACAGCCTTCTCCTACAAGTGAAAGAAATAACATTTATTAGTTATTATTTGCAAATTAAGTGAGTCAAGACCTAAGCTTTTTTCACTACTCTAATTGTTTAATATACCCATTGTTTTTCTATAGGTATAACTTGAAGGAATAACATAAATTATGCTTCTGTTTTAGGCAGAGAGGAAAAACTTTGTATGCCTCTTTGTGGAGGTGTGAGTTTTCCTTCACTCTTCAGGTATATATTTCTGAAATACTTAATAGAGGCAGGCTAAATGAAATGAAGGTTGGAATTCAGCATGTGGTAGTTAAGCAGAAACCAAAGTCGTGTTGAAATGAATGAAGCTGGAGTAAATTTAGCTGCTCTTCTGAAAAAGAATGCTCACAGAAGAGATTTGATATGCTTTGACATTTCATATTCATTTAATTTGATTTATTTAATGGGGTGATCACATAAGCTCAAAGTTCAAATTTTGAGATTACTTATTAACTCTTTTTAATTTGACCTTTACCTTATTTGCACTGTTTTTTGTTACATGGTTAGAATTTTTCATTTTCACTCTTTTTTTTTTTTTTTCCCTACAAGAGCTTACGTTCAAATGATTTAATGGTTTCTTCTGTTCATTTGTGTCTAGAGAGATTTATGTAGGTATAAATAATGCTAGCTGAAATTCTCTGGGATTTTTGCATTTTACTCAAAATTTTTTGTGTAATGTGCTTGCGAAAACACGTGTTGCTCTACTGAGGTCCATAAGACTTAGGCCATCTTCAAACGCACACCATTTTATCTGGGACTTGCTTCTCTTACCCGTGTTCAGACATAAATAAGAGGATCACTACAATTAAAAGAGCTTAAAATTTGACTGACTCATAGTGGAAAGATTTTAGCAGGTCTACAGCGAGAATTCATGTTTTCTTTCATGTACAAGTTTAGAAAATATAGAAGAATCTGCAGAAGTGTAGTTTCTGTAGTGGGTATAAGGAGTCCTGCCTCAAGGAAGAGCCTGAGAGGAGAATTTAGAACTCAAAAAGAAGGTCCAGCTGTGCTGCTCTGGCACCAAGGACACAAAGAGATCTGTTTAAGAATTTATCTTCTGCAGCTTCTGTGACATCCTTTGCCTGATTGGATAGGTGCTATGAGTGAAAATTAAAAATAAATTGTTTATAAAAAAAAGGCGGGGGGAAGGCAGTATCTATGGGGAAACTGCAAGTGAGAAAACAGCCAATGCAGGCTGAAAATGCTCAGAGTAAGAAAAGTTCCTTGTGAAATGTTAGCAAGGGAAATGTTGCCTGTTTCAATTACTTCTTTTGAAGTTTCTCCATATGACTTAATAGAAAGAATTGCTTCTAATAAAGGCTAGTACAACTTGCTCTGAATCTTACAGATCTAAAATATATGTAGCATTGTAAAATTGCTGTGGAAAGGCTTTACAGGGCCTTAAATATGCCTATTTTAAAACTATACAGAATAACTTCTCTGTTCTTCTCACAGCAACAGTATTAACAGAGAGCAAATTCTTTTAAGTAAGAGTTGCCTATATTAATTTGCCTTAATTTTGCACATTTCTGTGACAACATTAAACACAAGAGAAACAGACTCTATAGGGAATGTCAGGGGGAGGGAAGGGAATCGGCCACCTTAACTTGGTTGCAACTTTTTAACTTCAACTGGTGGCTCTAAGTACTTTGAATGAGATAAGATAACATAGAACTGCATAACTGTGAGTAAAGTACACATCCATGCTTTAGATTTATACTTCTGTTTGAAATACTACTGTTCCTCCTGTACTTCATCAGTCTCCATGTGACAGCACAGGAACTAGTAATGCTCTCAGCAGAACACCTAGTGAGCTTCTGCTGTGTCACTAAGCATGTCATGAGCAGAATAAAATGCTTCTGTAAACTGCATGTGGTGTTTAAAATGTTTTCCAAGAAAAAACAAACACAACTAACCCCATTTAAACAATTTTAAGCCTACAAATGTCACTGTATTTAACTGAGCAACGTGTCACTTATTTCTGAAATATCAAGTTTGTTCCCTTTTAGCCCGCAAATTCACAGACAAGCATGAATGGATAACAGTTGAAAATGGCATTGGAACAGTAGGAATCAGCAATTTTGCACAGGTATTGATCTCTCCCCCCTTACCCAAGTCAGCAATGTTTATTTATGTGTACCTGCTCTTGTCCTTGCTCTTTGGACAGCTGCTGTTTTTTATCGTTCTTAATTGCATATGCTATACACTGAGCATGATTTTTGGACTTGGATCTATCGCATTATTTGTGAAGTGAATGCTGCTTCAGCATGCTGATAAATTCCTAATCGCTTCAGATTGAGCCTATGGGGAGCTGAACTTGATGAGAAAATTGTCCAACAGAATTTGAAACCTCCTTTATCACTTCAGTTGTTATAGGCCTGAGGAGTTTGTGGCTATGTGAAGCGGGTATCTTGCACTTTTTAAGCCAAATTTCCCTTGACAAAGAGTACAGTGCAATCCCTCCAGCTAAAGAACAGTTGTGAATACAAGTACAACATGGCATATATTTCTTACTCTAGGATAGGAATTCCTTTGGATTTTTTCTTTTGTTTCATTCTCATGCAAGTACTTGATTTGGAATAAATCACAGACAAATTCAGGATAGAGATTCACTGCATGTGAAACTTAAGAAAATCTAATGTGATAAGCTATCAATGAAATGGAATTAGTGTTTCTTAGGACAAGCAGCATTTCCTGTAATCTCAGTTTTCTGTAAATAACACTAATACTCTGTAAGAACCCTGGTCTTTTGTGAGATAGAGTACATTGGTCAGTGAAGAGGCAGAAGCCTGTTCTGCTTGAGCCAATTCATAGGGTGGTGAGATTCCTTATTAAGTCAATAAGGACAAACTCTACGCTAACAGCTCTCCAGTTGTCCCTGTCTCTGGGGAGGAATCGTTGCGTTTTCTTTCAGATTGCACTGGAAGCAAATCCTCTGTGTTTGGTAACAAAAAGATAATTCCCTCAAATCATTGGGAATGTTGTCCTTTAAAACAGTTGTTGCTCCAGCTGATGCTTAGAAGATCAGCAGATGTTATTTCTCATTCTGCCTGAAGAAATCTGTATATAAACCTTGTAATTCAGCCTGAGGGTTATTAACGCTGTCATAGATAAACATGCAGTCCTTAAAGAATGAGAACTAGATTTCCAGACAGACATTTCTCATATGCAGATACTAGAGTTACTGTATCAGATCTCTCCTACGTATAGTTTCTTTAATGTGAGTTTTGATGCTTTTGTTTTTCTTTTAAGGAAGCATTAGGAGACGTTGTTTACTGTAGTCTTCCAGAAGTTGGGACAAAATTGAGTAAACATGGTAAGTTTCAGCTGTAATTTCTAACGAAGTAATTATTCTACTCATCCCACTTTCCCTTTGCAAAGATGATTTTTATTAATCTTTACGTTCATTAATACCATTATAAATATTCTGGATGCAAAACAAATTCAGGTATTTCTTCAGGTACTTCAAATTCTGTCAGACCATGCAGAAAGTTGCAGAAAGTACCTGCTCATTAAAGTGTGAAGACATTTATTTAAAACCAAATATTTGAAATATCTTTTGTAATAATTTTATCTATGCTTTTTTTAAAACAATTATGCTTTGACCTGGACTTGCTAGTGTTTAGGCTGGCTAATATGTATTTCTGCAGTTACGCATTTCATGAGTTGCATGATGCAAAACATCTAATTGATATCAAGCTCTGATTTTTTTTTTTTTTTAAAGGATATACAGACCCAGTAATTTTGGGGTATCTACTATAATGATAGGTTTTTGCTTATTAGTGACATACAGATTGTTACATTCTTAATCATTCAGTTATGTCATTTTTCCATTTAAAGAAGAGTGAGCATTAACAGGTAGAAAGGAAAAGCCTATCCCTGTATTTACATGCTAGTATATGAAGAAAAGACTGCCATTAGCTTCAGCCATTGCAGAAAAAGAACGTAGACTTACTGGGGTAAAGTAGCAGGCCTTTCTTTTGCCATCCTTCTTGTGGAATTGGTCCATATCGAACTGTTTTGGCCAAATCTATTACACTGCATTGAATGGTGAACACTAGACAAAAGTTCTTTCTGTTTAGGGTTTTAATTAACCAACTTGTAGTTTTGTTTTATCCGAGGAATTTAATTTCCATTTAGTTCTCTTTTCTACCCATTCTGGCCTTAGTCTAATTCCAGGCTTTCCCAGAACATGTTGTTCTCTGGTTCCTTGTGCTGATGCCTCTGTGATCCTCTGACAGCTCCTCCAGCCTCTACCTTCTTTGCTTGTGGCTTAGAGTTACTCCGGACTAAGGCTGCCCCAGGCACCATTTCCATAATTGCCTACAAAACAGGAAAAAGGGAAGAGCGGCTGGGTGATTCCAGTGTGGTGCTTCTGAATACTAATGTGTGTTTTCCAGTGAGTGCAAATGTAATACTTGATAGTGTTTCTGAAGAAAAACTGGGATACCTGAAATTGTGGCTGTGTCTATTTTGCAACGGAATTACATATAAAAAGGTTTAAATTGCAGATAAAAGGTGTATTTATGCCTCTTGCAGCAAGAGTCGAATGTGGCTCCTTCTAAGCCGGTATCATGTCATACCATACGCTGTGGGGCTTTAGCCAAATATAAGAAATTTTCATCCCTTCTGTAGGAACCAGCTCGCCAGTGTTAATGCAAGTTCCCCAGAATAATTCAGGAGCATAAACATCAAATTTAATATTGCTGATCACTGTCATAAAGTTGGTGACTTCAGTCTCTTTGACAGTTTTCTTTCCTCAAGATCAAGACACTTCTTCGGTGGCTAGGTCAGCACCAGAATGTCTGACTGGAAAAAATAAAGCACTTTGTATTTTCCTCTTATAAGCGTTCAATCATGTTCTGTGTTTCAGATGAATTTGGAGCTTTGGAAAGCGTGAAAGCTGCTAGTGAACTCTACTCTCCTCTCTCAGGAGAAGTGACCGAGGTTAATGCTGCTCTTGCAGATAATCCAGGCCTCGTCAATAAATCTTGTTATCAAGATGGTAAGATGTCATTTTTAGCTTTCAATAATGATTAACACCTGGATTCTTGCTATCACAAATGGCTCTGCAATCTCTAGTTCTTCCAGTTCAATGGTGTGGAGGCTTAAATGGAGTATATTGAATACAGTTCAAGCCCAATAAAATTTAATATGAAAGAGTTATTGTAGTTGTGTCTTTGACAGCTGCTTTACACCGTGCTCTTTTCAGACATAGACAGTGGTTGAATTTAAATCTATTTCCCTTGATCACATTTCTATTTTTGGTCTTGTAGCAGTGCATGATACAGAGAGATCAGGCTCTGGTACTCTTTCTAGGCTGTGACCCCTTAATGCCAGCATCTGAGACAGTACTAAATTAGACAACTGGTGTCTGACTCAAAAAGCCATTTCTTATAACAGATTGCTTATTTTTTAAAGTATTGAAACATTGGTTTGCCTGTACAAGAAATCCTGTTGACTCTACCAGTGTCACAGGGCTTGTTTGCCTACTGGGAGTACTTGTCTAAGGCAGTGACGTGAATAAGTCTTGTAGGATATTAGCAACAGTTTTTCTTTTTTAATTTCCTAACTACAGGTTGGCTTATCAAGATGACCGTGGAAAACCCCACTGAACTTGATGAACTGATGAATGAAGATGCCTATGAAAGATACATAAAATCCATTGAGGACTGAGCTGGAATAATGAAATAAATCCATATAAAATATTTCAGTGTAGTTTGTCATCAATCAGCAAAGCACAGAATATCCAGTTCTGGCAACCTGAAAAATTCCACTTTTCACATTTACAAGGCCATAAATAATTGCAGTGATAAAAATGTTTAACATCTGCATACCTGCAAGGGTTTTTTTATTTTATTGTCTGATTTATGTAACTTCAGGATGTTATCTAGAATATTTTGGGAAACGAAATTTATTTGCTAAAATATGTACTTCCCAAGATTCATTTGACAATCAACTTCAGTTAAAACAGCCTTAATTACCTTAATAGGTAATTCTCATTACCTGGACTACAGCTTTCCCTCAAATACTTTTCTACTGCTCCCAAATATTGAACAGCAGTGTCTCCCTAACCTCCTAATATTTTTCCTAATTACAGTTGCAAAGATGATACCAAAAAAGGAGAAGCCATATCAACTACCTCTTTGCATGATTTTTTACTTCTTTACAGATTTTACTAATCCTTTGTTTTCCTCCTTCATTTTACTGTGTAATCAAATAGTTCTGCTTTTGACATTTATTTTGATTTGTATGCTTTCTTAGTACACAAAACTCAGGCAATAATAGTTTATCAAGGTTCTAGAGTAGGTTGTTCAGGCTGTATTTTTTGATTAGTAAATGCTACCTATGTCACAAGTAATTAAGGAATTCTCCATCCTGTGTGTAGCAATTGCAGTGATTTCAGAAGAGTAGATACTTGTGAAAATCATGTAATCAGTAATA
Organism: Tringa tobata; assembly: GCA_033628505.1. Taxonomy (NCBI): domain Eukaryota; kingdom Metazoa; phylum Chordata; class Aves; order Charadriiformes; family Scolopacidae; genus Tringa; species Tringa tobata. The sequence continues at coordinate 2,487,457 of JAHREE010000429.1, forward strand.
GTTGGACATCTGTATCTTGGTGTGTCTGTCTTTAAGATCAGGTAAACAAACTGCTGTAATGACATCACAGGAATGAAACTAAAACTTCCCCTATGCAAACCAGTGAACTAAAGTTGATTCCATTTGACTTAATATTTAATGAATCCACAAACATGCACTCAAAGTTGATGTGATGTCTAAGGGTAAGGTTGCGTTGTACAGAGCTGCACTTCAGAAAAACGTAACAGTACAGCAGAGTTTTGGTCTGAAACGTTTTTTCCATAATTTTAAAATGGTCATTAGAAGCCAAGCACAAAACAGGAACGAAAACCAAGTATCTGTAAGTTGCTCTAAGAGGAAGTAGGGGAATGTCTGATCTACATAAGATGACAAAGGCAAAATTCATATTCCTTTGGAAGTTCCTTTCAAAAGCACAGCCCTTCAGAAGGGCAGAAATACACTGCGAGATACCCAGAAACCTTTCTAATGCATAAACATGTAGGGCTTTCTTTTACAAGCTGAAGGGATGTCAAAGTAATTGGTGGGGTTTTTAAATCCTAGGAGCTAATTTTCCCTACACAAGTCACAGATAAAAACCCTGCCAAGAGAGACTCCACTGTGTATTTAAGATAAAACTATCTTCTCCGTAGGACTTAAACTGCAGAGTAACCAGGAGGGAAGAGTTGCTTTGCCTGGTCCACGTTGATAAAATACAAGGCTCCAGTAAGCCCAGTGTAAATGTTTTAAAACCTGCCAGCACTTATCCATTATTCACAGGATCATACAGTATTTATTGTGACAACCTTCAGGGCCCAGAGAGGTGGGAGCTTGATCCTGGCACTTCACAGGCTCACTGTGTCCCTGCGGATCTTTGACCTCCCTGTGCACTTTCCAAAGGGAAAAAGAAAGTTTGTTTCAAATTAGAACGAGGAGGCAAATAGAGACAGGAATGCATGAAAATGTTTCAGATTGATACTGTTTCTTTCACCCTATTTTTTCCAATTTAACTTACTAGAGAGTAAAAGGCCCTTCATTCCTTGCCGTGTAACATATGACCCTTGTGGATCTCCATTTAAAGAACAGTCCACACCATTGTAATGCATTTTTAATACAATTTTTTCCCTTAAAACGTTTATTTTCTTTCCTTTTGATGAACAAAATATGAAATAGTAATTTCTGTAATCCTCTAAGAAACCCAGGGAATAGTAAGAACTGGCAAATCTGATCTCTTCTTCAAGCATTGCCCTCATCTGTGTGTGAGCAGTGTTTATAAAGTTACACGAGTGTGGATAAAGGACAACTTTCTGGAGAAAACACCTGAAACAGAATTCAAGCCTTCTTTCACGGTGTACAAGTTGGAGAATAGATGCTCTTTTACTTAAAGAGGACCAGGAACCTCTCTATTCCTAGTTCTTTTAGGGTTTTATATGACCTTAAAGTGACTCAATAATTTTCCCAATTCCTCTTAAAATGGGAATGATAAAACTTAGGTGTGTCTTGTGTGGTTTATGCTGAGAGCTCTGGTGTTCGGCAGTTATTTAGGCCAAAGAACATCTGTTGGAGCAGATCTTTTTATATCTTTCTACAATCCACTCAACTACCCAAATTATGCTGCCAAAAGAATATATTCTTCCTTGTTTGACGGATGCTGCCCAAGCAGAGCTCATCCTTCCAAATAATTCCATAACTCCACCAGCAGGAGGAAGCCCCAGGCTGACCCCGTGCCCTGGTTGGAACCAGACACTGCAAGAGCATGAATGTAAAACCTGCCAATGTGATCCATAATGAACTCCTTTCATTAAAATAAAAAGGTGGGGTGAATGTGTGCTAAACTTGGTCTATGACACAATTTTAAATGCTTTTGTGTGAATTGTGAGGGAAAACGTCAAACTTGCTCACCACTGTGCTCCTACAGAAAATGAATAAAGGAGATGATTTTTTACAAAATAACCACTTTACCTGTGACCTCTCTTAAGTTTGATCCTGAACTTGAGAATTTAACACTCATAATCACTAGATAATAAAGATTATAGGCTCACTAGAGAGATTGTTTTTTCTGGCAAATTATGATTTCCATACTTCTCCTACAACCAATAATTATGTCTCTGTATCTCCTAGGGGTTAATTGTATCATCACCTTTCCTCTTGCCAACACTTCCTTTCCACTCCACAAGTACCAACCCCTTTATCTCTTAAATTATCTAACTGAATAATACAAGCTAAACTTGCAATTCATTTTTTAATCCGTGTTTCATTTTGAAAATTTTTCTTCACCAGTTTTTCTTCATCATTTTTCTATCAACATCAGTCCTGAAAAGATTGCGTACCTTACATTTTGTCTTGTTTTCAACCAACGAAATGCTGCCTCTCCCTGTGAATCTTGACCCATCATAAATCAATCCAGAACGATCCTCAGCTCCTCGAGTGAGCTTAAGGCTTTCCTCTCCTGATGGTGGGAGCCATCACGCAGCCAGACCCACAGGAAACGGCACCACCCGCGCTGCCTACTTTGGAGAAGCAAAAGAAAACCTAAGGATGGTGCATAATTAATTAATTAACACGAGTTCACCAGTGGGTGGAACGCTTCAGGTTGTCAAATGGTGCCACTTTAAATAATTTCAAGTTACAAGATAAATTATTGCATAATTTCTCCACAGGGTGGCACTCAAAACGTTAAAGATGGTAACAGAGGGATAAGGTAAGGAAGCGAGATCCACCTGGTTTTCTAGCTCAGCTGCTTGGTCACCAAAAGCCACCGCAGGGACACCTCAGCCTCCGTGTAATTTCATTTCCTGGGTCAACTTCAAGATCAGAAAAAAAAATGAGAGTTCCACACATGACACAAGCCATTAAGTCGATGTCCATCAGTGTAAATTAACAGCAAGACACACTGCAGGTGGCACAGACAAATTTTGAGAGCAGTTTAGGAGTGTCCTCAATGTAATTTCCTCCACTTTCCCCACAGTCCTCGAGACAGACACAGCCACATTAGCACAACAGCCCTCGGCAGGAGAGTTTAGTCCGCGGTACCGGGATTAGAGTTTGCCTCACAATATTGATATCCCTCTCTCCCTGACAAAGCATAATTCAGCCACTTCAGACCTGATCTATTTTAATGAGTACAAGTGCCCTACATCCTCCGCTATTAGGCTGTTTTAGTTGCCAGTTGTTTATAGTGTTTAATTATTTATGCTATTGAATGCGCTTTGCTTAGAGCTGTATTTTAATGGAGATACAGCACTTGTACCTTTCTCCAACCACAAAAATCAATCTGCAAGGCAGGAGGATGAGCCTGCACTTCTAGGACTGAAGAGTACTTCTGTTTTTCAGCCATTGCCCCTCTCCCTTCTTCGCTGCGTGGGTCTGGATCAAGAGAAAATGGCACAGAATTAATTGTTCTTGGCAACTCCTGCCTGTTCTGACAGCCCCTCACTTGTGCCACAACTGGTAAGGCAAAGACAGTACTAAAATTGGTGTAACACCACCACTGCACAGCTCCTTTTTTTCTGCACTGTATCATCCTCACCTACAATTGAAACATTTTTGCAGCTTTCTACTAGACTAAGGGGCATTTCTTATATCAGGCGGGACTGTTAAACGTGTTAGACAACAAAGAAAATGCAGCCATTCAATACCTCAATAGGAATTTTTTTGTCTACTTCCCATATCTTCCAGAGATTTAAAGAGTAACTGAAGGACAACACTCATTCACTGTGTGCCCCTGCTCCTACGGGATCTAAAGTAGTATTTCTAATGGGGAATCTAACAGCCTCACAAAGGGCCACTCTTCAGAGGTAGGGCAGACAACCCCTATTTCTCCTTTCCACCTGCCCCCGTATACACGGAGGGTGACAAGGAAGAAGCAGCAGTCATCCTCTGATGACCCTGAAAGGTCGTGGAGAACAGGAGAGGTTCCTGAGGACCGGAGGAAAGCCAGTGTCACCCCAGTCTTCAAAAAGGGCAAGGAGGAGGACCTGGGTCAGTCTCACCTCTACCCCTGGAAAGGTGATAGAACAGCTCATCCTGGATGTCATCTCTAAGCACGTGGAGGAAAAGTAGATTCCAAGAAGCGCCCAGAGAGGGATGTTAAGAAGTAGAAATTGTTATTATGATTATTAGTAGTACTACTAGATGAATACCTCATACATTTTAACACTTGTTATTAATAAGGCTATCTACTCTATGTAACTCTCATTAATAGTCAGATGAATTCCTGTAGTCATATTTTGTCCCATATAAGCATAAAAAAATGAAAAATTAATCCAAGACTAAAGCGCAATGTAAAATTAATCTTTTTCTCTTTTTTTTTTTAATTTTAGAGCACCATGACTTCATCATAATCTTCACCCAGAACTGTAATCTCATTACTTCAGCATCACTCAAGTGTAACAGCAGTTTTAAATTCAAAGCATATGTCTTACCAAAAAGAAAAGGGGAAATCACAGTCTGTTATTCTAACTATTAGAGTCTAACATTTATATAATGGCATCTTAAGAAAGCAGTTCTGGATTCTGTAATTTATGTGAACTACGAGTTCATTTTCACTTGAACAAGAAGATTAGATAGACGTTAAATCAGAAAACATTCCCTCCAGAAAAAAAATGAAGTCTGAGGGTATGTTTTAATTACTTTGCCCTTCCAAAGAAACACATGAAAATATTATTATTAATCATGAGACAGCTAAGCAGATGTTTCTGAAAGAATATAGAGAAATAAGTTGTACTAATTACACAAGAACAAATATGTAACATTTTTCTCCTTATGGCTATATGGCTTTTATCTGTATTATAAAGAAGGCTTAAAAAGCATCAGTTAAAGAAAAGCCAAAAACTGTTCTCGGCATTGTAAGATAAGATGCTGCCTACAGTGAAAGACTGTGAAAACCAGCACATTATAACAATTCAAGAAACAAATATTTTGAACTCAGCAGTTAATAGAGAAAGAATATTTGGAATAGTCCTTACGATTCATTTCCTCCGTACCTAGAGACCTTCAATTCTGCATCACGGCTGGAGGAAAAGGCACGTGCTGGTTAAAGCAATGGCTTGACTGCAGGTACTGCTGAATGCACACGGGGCTTAGAAACCTTCCTCCCAGTCCTTCAGCGCTGCAAAAATCTAAACTGTTATTTTTTAAAATAAAAAAAAAATAATCACATTTCTTTTCACAAATCTCATGTCTTCCTTCTATGAAAGCCCCTCCTTTCTCTCCTGGAATACTGGCATTTCTGTACTTTCCAGCACGAGCTTTTGACAGCTAAATATTGAGCTGCACTTGAGAATATTTCAATGTCCTGGTGACCATAACGATGCAGAGCTGGGAAGGAGTGAAGACACAAAGAGCTTAAAGTACAGACATCCCTTTCTGAACTACAGGCTGCTAAACTACACCTGAAACAGAGTTAACGATACAAGACTAAAGACAGCTACATACACTTACGCCCACCGATAATCTCATCCTGTCTTCTTTGAGAGCTGGCTACACCTCAGAAGAGCCGGTACCAGCACAACCCAACACACCACAGCTTCCACAGAGAACACTCTCCATGGGGACTGCCTGAAGACACGCCGCCTGGAAAACCTGGCCCAAACATTAGATATTTGTCCCCAGACACGCAGATGCATCACAACATGTCTTCATACAAGCACTATAGTTGAATAAGAACATTATTGCTTCAGATCCTCAACAAAAAAAGAACTCATGGTTTGTCGACTGAAAAAAAAAAATTATATTCACCACATGCTCACAATTTGTATCATTAATCTTTAATGACAGCTAGAAGCTACAGGTTTATAAATATGTATTTTTCATAATTGTGACAACTGGTGACTAGATGCAGTTTTGGTGGAAAATTGTCTGAAATACTGTAAGGCTAGGTAAATTACAAGGCATTATTAGAAAATGTTGATTTTGAACTTTTGGTGTTACTACATGACTTTTACAAACATTAGAAACAAACATTACTTGGTGAAATATAAACATCGCAGAAGAAACTACAACCAGAAGTAATTCACCAGTTAAGTACATAGTTAAGAAACAATTTTTTTTGTTTGCTTTTTAAACAAAGTCAAGGTAAATCAAAGAAGCAGTAATAAAAACACGGTCTTCAACAGACAGAGAGAAATAATATGCGTAACAGTAGAGGGGAGGAGTAAGGTTTGTTTAAACCATTCCAAGAAGAGTAATTTTGTGTCACAGCAGTCAGTTTTCCTGCATCACCAGACGGATTGATGCCCAGACATCAGCAGGTTTTGCACCCAAGCAGAGCTTGTTTTGTATCAGCTTTAAAATGCATGAGCTTCACGTCAGGGTACAGCTCCGGGCACACACAAGCATTCGTTACACCACAGTTTAGAAACCAGACTTAGGAGTAATCCCAACCAATTTTAGTCTGACAACTTTTGATCAGCTTTAAAAACACATATATTAGCTCTTTGAGTTTAAAAGTGTAATACAGTTTGGCTTATTTTTAAGATAGAGAAATACAAAAATTTTAAAACTCACAATAGTAACATAACTCCTTGATCTAGAAAGTGATACAGAATGAAGTATAATGTGTGAGACTTCATTATGCAATTTTATGACATATTGTTTTGTTACTGTTATTCAAAGGATATGGTTATGATTTAGTGAAGTCAGATTAGACAAAAAGAGCCTAACGATATAACACTATTTAAGACATACAGTTTCCTTAATGAGGCTTTTAACAAAATATTCTATACACAACACACCAATACATCAACTACACCAATCAAGTTTATCCCTAAAAAAACCAACCAAACAGGTGCACCATGATATTGCATAGAAAGAAATCCCTGGTATTAATACATTTGCACTGCACACTAGGACTTTCTCCCCACCTTACTAAATCAAAGCACATACCTTTTTAAAAAAAAAAGCATATCTCACATTTCACATTTTTCTTCACTATATAATTCTTTGGAATTGCTACTGCATGTGTTATTTCAAGCATATTTTTATTCTGCATGCTATTGTTTAATATTAAAAAAACTAAAATTGAAAGGAAAACAGTTTTCCCGCCTCTCCCCCCAAAATATAATGGAAAATAATTTTCCTATGTTGCATAAAAATAAAACCAGACCTTTCTCAACAACAGAAAACTCAACTAAAATCCAGGATAGCTGACTGAAGAGGATATTAATACAAGATGGGAAAATCCAGGGTCAGAAACCCTCTCTGTAAAATAATTTAAAAGTCATATTTGTAAGTTGGATAAAGAAAGAGTCCAACCAATAGTAAATGGTTTTACAGCTCAGTCTTCACTGTGACCATGGAAGACCTACATTCAAGTCCATACACTGGTTTAAGGAAGTGCTCTTACCACTTCACTATTTTAGGGCAATTATCTCATATAAGCTGAACCTGAGAAAACCTTCCTATTGAAACAGGTACGTTTCCCTCAACATGTTCCATTTTGAAAAAGTATCACCATCTTCCATTTTTAAAACACACTGATCAGCTCTACATAAGGCTAGGGGTTTTTCATTTTTACAGCAAAACTGACTATGTTTACTTCCTACCTTAAACTATTTAGGTTTGAAAAAAACCTTAATTTCAGTGCTCAAAAATATTTTCATCTCAGTAATGACATACCCAAGAAGTGCATGCAGGGAACAGAATTACTGATTTGACAAAAAGCCATGCAGTATAATTGGAAGGTGAGAGTCATTTTCTTCAGATGTTCCTTATAGTGAGCACTTTTATCTCATGATACTGTGCAGATAGATTAAATCCATCCAAAAGTTTTAATGATATGCATTATGCAGCATCAAATAAATAACAGTAAAAGCTTAAATTCAGAAATAGATCTCATAAAAAACTAGAACTTCTGGTTTCAGATAGAATATATATTTAGAATATCTGTGTAAGAGGTGAATATATACAATAAATGTATTTTGTTATATTAACTATAGTCACAGTTGGGTTTGGTTTTTCTTTTTTTTTTACTTAACTACATAACTGTAGAGGTATACCAGGAAGACACAGTTCTGACTGTAATTTCTTTCACTGTAATAAGGGAAAATATTACCAAATTATTCTGGCTGCTACAGATACAGCATTTCTGGCACAGCTGAAAATGTGTCAGGAATTAGACTGTATTATTATATTTTTAGTATAAATTTCAGTTTAATGACAAAACCATTATCAGACTTTGGGTGAGAGAGCTAAGGAACACGTGAGATTTCTTCCTAGGAAATGTTGAAAGGCACGTAAAAATTTCAATATATATTTAATATTATGTTAAAAAGCAGATTCTGTGTGTTTCTGTGGTTTACTTGACATTAAAATACAGAATTAGCAGATGTTTGCCTGTTGGCCCTATGGAAAAACGTTTCATGTATCTGTGAAGAGATCACGCTTATGCATGAACAGACATTTGTTCATTCAAGTGAAACATTTTCCCCCCTCACGTACGCTGAAACAAAGAGTGTGCAATTATTCTGTTGTTGACTCAGATACCGAGGCACACACATTCACATCAAAAAGTTACTTGCAAATGGTAAAAGGAGAAAAAAAAAATTAATTTACCTGAAATAATGTACATTTATTGAAAATTAGGAGGACCGTTTCAGTTACTGATTTTACACTAATAAATAGTACTATGTTTAGCCTGCTGCTATTCCGCTCACAGTCACTTAATTGTTCTGATTCCTGTTAGGATTTCTAATAATTAGGGTAGATTTCAAAAATATTGCTATGAAAAGCCTAGAAATACATGCAAAAACTCTACCAGTTTATATGTGAAGCAGCAAACATCAGCGTATATCAGACATACAGTACAATTTGACTTGCTGTATAAAATATCATTGTATTGCACATAAAATAACATGGCACATTTCACAAAGCTACAACTTTGCACAATAAGTGACAGACACATTTTTACACCTGCAGAGACATAAGTAATGACTAATTCACTTCAAAGTGAAGTACAGAACCCAGGGGTTATTGCCTAAAGCATTCTAGTATCAGTTGGAAAGGAAGGTGACATGGGGTCCAGCCATGCAGCTAAAAATACAAAGAGAGGACTTTTTTTCCAGAAAAAGGTTGGCTTGAAAATTTTCAAATATTTCACTTTGACCGTGAAAGTTCATTTTGTGGAGCTTTGTTCTTTAGAAACGTGGTTTTAAAAAGTCGTCTTGCTCCTGCTCCCATTAAAATGATTGATGTCCCGCCAACTTGAAAATTATCCTCTTCAACATAGGTTTTTCTCCTCAAAGTCACAATTTATGTAAATATTATATAATTATTATTTGGGATTTTCTTCTTCATCTCCATTTATTGCACTCAGAGATAGCATCAGACTGAAGCTAAAGGACTAGAAACTACATGAATGGTGCCAGTGGAAAAAACACTCAGTCATTGCAGCTGAACACGTTTTTGGAAATCTGAATAAATCTTGCTTGAAAATCAATTAATGTGATAGAAGTGAAAAATGTGTAATTGAAGTAGTGCAGCTTTGACTTACACCACTGATAAATTTCTATTAAAACACCTCAAACTTCTTCCACAGACTTCATCAATAGTATTGTCTATTCTAAGCTGACTGGGCACAAACTTACCTTCCCAGGCTTTAAAAATTAGGTGTTTATAAACATTTATAAATGTTTCTAGAAGACCATGTCTTTTACTGGATTTGCACATATGTCACTGATCACCTGTGACCAAGTTCAAGCCCAGAAAGTTACCGACAAAATGTAGTGTTAAGGAAAAGCTTAACTGCTTGAAAGGTCGGGAGTCTCTGTTTTGTGAGACACCCTTCTGGTATGCTACACCCCCAAAAGGTCTAACATTCAGATTTATTATTTGACGAATGGGGCCATAAACAAAAAGCAAAGAGCAGTAATATCTGAACAGTTCGCCTACAAAATTTCAAGTGAGAGCAACAGTAATTTCACTTAAGTCAAGAAAAAAAAAAGAGAATAATACAATAACTTGCTCGAGTACTTGATGTATGTACATCTATTCAGTTATTCCAGATCTAGTTTAAGCTACACCTGCTATAAGGAGATTTGTAGGTGGTTTTAAAATTATTAGAGACCTACAGATGCTGCATAAATCAAATGACAAAACTGCCGTTCACTGGAAAAAAAGAAAAGTTCTAGGATTAGAGCTATTCACTGTTAAAAATGGTTTTAGCACCATTCATGTTTCTAAAGCCATTAAAACAGTAAACAGGAAATCTTGTGACATCTTTATAAGCAAAGTTGCAGCATCAGTTAATTTAGAATGCACAGAAACTATTTTTTTCTCCAAGCATTTTCATCAATCTATGGAACAGTTGTCGGTTCACTATTTGGGTAAAAAAGGCCAAGCAAAAAGTGTTTTGAAAAGCTATAACAAATCAGTAAAGAGACATTTGGCTATATTTCCACCACATTTCAAAGTGCTTTCAAATGGAGACAGGTCCTTTTCCTTCTCTCCAGTATTAAGGCTTTTTTTTTTAAATAAGTTTAACTAAAAGACACTTGGGGTTTTGTTATCAAATACACCACTCAATTTGCTTTACCATGAATTCTAGCTTTATAAATGTGTACTAACAATATATAGGATTACAGTATTACAAGATCGGGGCCTTAATATTCTAAAATGTAAACTACTCAGTAGATGTTGACACTACATTTCTTTTATATTCTGTTTCCATTGAAAACACAGGGATTAGAAAACTGTCTGGGAAATTAAAACCAAGTTACCAATACTACAGAAAGCAGCCTTGCTATTATTTCTATTAAATCAGAAGTAGTGATCTAGAGAAATGAAATGAAATACTCTTTTCCCACCAAGTTTCCAGACCCTTTCTTTTTTTCCCCTGAATTTATGTTTAATTATTCTGACTGAACCAGCCCCTCAGGAGACAAAAGTGCTCCCAGTTCCCATCAAAGTCAAAAGGTTCTATGAGAACTCCACATTACTCAAGCCATTACTCATTGGGACACTTAAACGCTTTCAAGGAACGCAAAAATGCAGTTAAAAAGTCACATCTGATTCCTAAACAATCTACAGAAGATCCAAGACCTTAAAAGCCTGACCTTGCAGCCCTTCATAATCAGAAGATCACACTGCCATCGTTTTTACCACTCTCAGAAGCCGTATTTGTAGAGGTCCCCTCTCCTGCAAACACACACATGCCTGAATCCTGGAAAATTAGCACCCAGATTTGGCACCAGCAAAACTGGTGTATTCAGCTGAACTCCTGAGAAAACAAGTCCAAAAAGGAAAATGCTATGTTTACTGCTAATGTAGCTTAAAATACACCTTTGAAGGCAGAGGTCAGCACGCTCTGTAATTTTTTATTTTATTTATTTTATTTTTATATGGCAAGATATGACTTTCTTCAATTTGTCTCCCAAATTTAGCCAGTTTTGTGAAATCTGTCACTTACTGACACGACTATGAAGAATTTGGAGCATTTTGTTTTTCAGAAAGCAGGCTCCTGCACTGATACCTTTAGCATAGGAAATGCAATTAAACTGTTAACGGGAATAGAACCAAAAGTGTTGTTTGGGATGCAGACCAAAATTACGGATTCAACTCTTGCCATCTCTAGTTCCTTTGGTGCAATTCCACAACTTTCCGGCTGAACCGAGCACAAACAGCTTTATGGGACCAATCCAACTGGAACAAACACCAGATCCTGACAACCCTTTACAACGACATGCCATGCCACGTGAATTTTACAACAAAACACTTGCTTTGGAAAAAAAAAAAAGAAAAGAATATCTCTCAGTGGATCACATTTAAATTAGAACGTGACGTTATTTTTCTTTTCTTCATATATTGAAACACATGAAACAGGGTTCGAAATGAAAAATATATATAAATATATCTTTGTCTTAAACCAATCAATCGTTTATACAGCACGACGAAACACAAC
>JAHREE010000429.1:2504082-2528033 GCA_033628505.1 Tringa tobata
CCCCGCCGCCTTCCCCGGCGACACCCCCGCTGCCGGCAGCTCCCCCGGCCCGCCTCCCCCGGTACCGCCGCTACGCCGGCCCTCTCCTCTTCCTCCTCCTCCTCCTCCTCCTCGCTGCGTTCTGGGTCTTTCCTCGAGGATCTCATCCAAAAAGAGGAGGCGGGAGGGATTCCCCGCTGGAAGCATTAGGATTCATAGCGGCGCTCTGCCTCGTCCGATCCCTTACAGAAATAGCTGCTAAAAGGAAGCGGCAAAGCCGGGCTCTGGGAGATTAAAGGGGCCGATAAGAAACAGCTGGCTTGCAAGTTGGATCTCGCAGTGTACATTTAAAGGAAGAAATCCAGCTAATCTGCTGTAATGCGTTTACAGTGCATCTGCTGAACAAAATACACCTGCCGCGGCCCTGCTGCCCCTTGCCCTCTGTGGTAAAAGCAGCTCCGCTCTCGCCACGGAGGGGCCGATTACAAAACATAAACCACCTTCCTTCTTTTCGGAAGAGCGTTTGATTACTGCCAAGCTATATTCAAATGAATTGCAGTTTAATGAAAAGCAGACTCTGGCGCAGTCAGTTCAAGGAGCTAAAACTCTATTTTAGCAAGCCGCTTCATTCCAGACTTTCCGTAATCTGGTACTCATTTTTAATTAGTAAATTGCATTAAAAGCAATGATCCTGCCACCCTGCCAGGGACTGAGCCTGAACTGTGTTGACATGTGATTCTGATTTAGCTTCTGAGCAGGAGGTTTTACACCTCCATCGTTTTATCTGCAGCACTTGGTGTTCCTTTGAAAGTCTAGGCGGTGGAAATGCGGCTGATGAGATTAATGGGACAAGTAAACCCGATAAGAACCAGGAGTTAAAAAAAAAAAAAAAAAAACAACCCACCAGAACACGGGGAAAAGCTCCCCGCTGTCTCATATTAGATCTATCAGCTTCAATTCCTTTATTAATAAGTATGAAAATAATTCCTAGCTTATTGCCCCTGGGTTCCAAATCTTTTTAATGACAGGTGGTTCATAAGTAGGGAATGAAAAAATATGCCCAGCAGTGTTAAATTTGACACGATTATACTTCCCAGTGATTTGTCATGTCATTGTCTTACGTTAGCAGGATGATCATAGGTTTCAAAAAATTAAACAGTAGTAACATAAAGGATTATACCTAAGTTCATTAGCCCAGGATCTTCAAACTGTCTCACTTGTCCTTTAACACAGACTATGGGAAAGATTTGTTAGGCCTCTTTCCCGTTCCTCCCTCCCAAAAATCAGTATTTCAGGTAAATAACATGAAGTCACGCTTGGTTTTCATTTACTCATACTAACATGGGAGAAAAAGAAGAGACCCACGAAACTGTTCAAACAGACTTTAAGGCTCCATCCTTTAGAATTATTTTTCAGTAATTTCTCTCTGTCATAATGAAAATTTTCTGAGGAACCAACACTGATTGGTTTTGCTGATGTGAATTAAAACCAGTAAACTGTAAGAACTTTTTTTCTTTTACAATATTATGCAAAATTTTTGCATTTTTTAACTACTGTGAAACTAACAGAACCAATAAACTAAATTGGTTTAAACCTGATTACACATTCAGTCAGTTTTGGATGTGTCTTTGTGGTGTACACAGAGAACACGACTTTGGAGTAATTTAGCTTCTGCTGTACTTTACACAGTAGGGATGCCTTAGCAGAGTTCGACTTCCCCTCTTCTGGTAATTTTAGTTGCCTAACTTCTTCTTAACATAAACTTGTGTAATACTCTTGCATTTTGGCTTTTTGAGGCCACTTCTCCCATAACCTCCATAAAATTTCACAGAACAAAGAAAACCCCAAACCAGCCTTTCTTCACTGGTGATTGTAGGCAGTGTGGTTCATGGAACCGAGTCAGATTCCCCAAAGTTAGTAAACCAAAGACTGGCATAAAAAATGAGAAAATCTTGTAATAAGAAAGAAAAACAAACACAAACCACCACAATAAGCTTTGGACCAGCCAGGTCAAGGCCAGACAAGATGCAGAGGAACACCCATCTAAACTGATTGACATGAGAACACAGTTCAGAAATTTCAGCTGAGTTCAGCTCTGGTCATCATCAGGTAAAACCTGATGGTTCTTCAGCCTTGCAAGAGAATGAGAAAACTGTATGGGCATGTGGATAGAGGAGAAAAGGGTGGAAAGAGACTTGGTATAAACGCATGCCCACAGTAAATAATTTCCTTGTGGAGTAGAGTGGAAGAAAGTCATTTACAGGCTTTTGAAAAATCAGAATTAAATGGTATTTAAATCATCAGAACTCACCAGCTAATCCTAGAGGTGCTCACGTTTTCACCTGCAGTTTCCTGCAGACACCTCAAGTTCTGGCACACGTGGGACACCTCAGCCTCGTCTCTGCTGAGCACTATCACCATGTAACTCCACCAGTCTCCCCAACAAAGGTATTTCTCACTTTTTTTTTTTTCCTCTTGAACATTCCCAACGTGTCTTGCTGAATCTCCCACAGGAAGTATGATGCTGCTTTCTTTTTACTCTCCTGCTCACTTGCCAAGGGTGAGGCTGTGGGAATTCTTACCCACATCCTTCACTTCTGAGGCTGGTCTTCCTTGTCTCAGGAATTTCAGACAGAAACAGTAAATGAAAGTTTTGAGCCCAGAAATTTAACAAACATGCATAGAGACATTCCCTCAAATAGCCTGCAGCCTTGTGCATCCGTCTGTGATGTGGAAACTGCGGTAAGAGTTGAAAATGGGAAGCATCAGGCCCCATTTGTAAAAGGAAATGCTTTTGGTTTTGCCTACTGTAAATATTTGTACACAGCAAACCTTTAAATCCGTAGAAGCGAGCAAGCACCACCACACGTACAGAAACGATGGCTTAATATATGCAGTGGCAGGCACCCATACACCACCCCCTCTCTGTCTTAATTTAGTTCATAAAATTTTGAACGTGTACGTTTAAAAGTCTGATCTGTTTGTTTATAATGCTATATTAAGGACGTTATCCAAGGCTTTTAAAAAAATAATAGTGCCAATAACAAAGCTGATAAAGAAATCTGACCGAGCTAGCCCCTTTAAAGAAATACCTATTATCTTTTCACTGGAAAATAATATTTTTATGATGAGATAATTTTGAAGGTGCCAGCAGGAACAGAGCAGTCATAATGTAAACTCTAGAGCTGTGTGGTGTTGCTGTAGCACAGGGCAGGGAAAGCAGAAGGTCTTACATTACAACTGGTGTCGACTGACATAGGAAATGGCCCTCAGGCCGTTGTTTTAATTCCTATGGATTCCTCTCCCGTTTCAGATTTAAATTGCGTGCTCACAGGGTAAAAGTTTATCCTAATAACATTGTCCTAATAACTTTTTGTCGACCCGTCTCTGCGTCTTCCAGCTGACATCAAAAAAATGTTAAAGGCAGCTGAGGTAGCACCGGGTGACCCTGACATTTCTGCCGTGCCAAACCGCATTTAAATATCCCTCGGATGCCTGAGAATTTCCAACACACCAGGCAGAGACCTTTGGTCCCCTTTTTTGTTAAGATCGAAATGATTCGCCAAAAAAAAAAAAAAAAGGCAAATGAACCGGGAGCTTTTCTTCTGCTGCCATTTATCAATTGTCCTGACTGCAGGTAATCTAGGAGAGAGCAGATGCGGGCGCTGGGAGCATTAGGCAGAGCGACAATGGAACCAGTAATAGGGAGGAGCGTCTGAGTGCTGGGGCTTATCCAAAGTGGCCACTGTCACATGTCCACTTCAACTTTCCAGAACAGGTTTATTTTTAGTCACGAGAATTGTAGGAAGATAAAATGGATGTAAAGGCGAAGTGCATTACGATTACATCAGCTTTGGGGATGAAGTTGTGACTCGGTACATGCGTCGGAAAGGTCAGCTTCTAAACTCTCATTTGTCTCTCTGCAGCTCTTCTGAAGCTGATGAACTGTGTAGGTGTTACACTAGAATATCACTTCCAGAGTCTAATAATCGTATATGACTATGTGAACCTGAAAACGGTATTTAATCTGACAGTTTGTAAGCCTTGCATGATACACTTGTTCTTCATGCTTATACTTTAAAAATACCTTCCCACACCGCTTTACAGGAACGATTAACTCAGACTTTATGTATTTCCCCAAGAAAATATCTTGGTCACATCTCAGAGAAGTGCCAGATTAGAATTAGGTAATATGCCTGAGGTATATATATAAAAAAATAAGTATTGTGTAAAGAACAATGGTATCGATCTTCTGTACCAAATATCCCCTTCCCCTAACCAGGACGTGCAGTCTTTATCTATTAAGATGCAACTTGTGTCATTCACGGAGTTGTAACAAGGACATTTGACGTCAAACAAAGATCAGTGAGTAACTTCCTAAGAGCTGCACCTTCTGCTGAACAGAGAAATGTGATACGTGGAAAAGTTGCTTTGTGGTTGGCTTTTGGTTTGTGGGCTTTTGGTTTTGTTTTGTTTTTTTTTTAAATATCAGGATCCAAATGAAGACAAAATATTAACAAGAAAATAGAATTCTAAGAGTTTACCTCAGTTCACGACCTTGTGAATCTGCCTTGCTATATGATGAAGCTCAAACACAATTTTATTAGTTAAGCATTAACCACCTCTGTTGACTCTAAGTGATTGGCTTAAGACTTCTGGAGACAGCATAAGCTAAAAAAAGCCTCAATTAAGACTACAGTGGAAAAGAAAAAAAAAGTGCAAACTGATATATCTCATTTTGTGGATAAGATGATAAAGAGCATTGAAAGTATTTTTTTCTATATAAATAGCTCTGCTGTTTTTAAAAGGATTATATGAATCTTCCAAGAAACTTCCAAGAATTGCCAGTTCTCACTTAGCCATGTTGCCATCTCTTGACAACAGCACAGGCCAAGAAGCCAAGACCACAAGAAATCAATCAAAATCAGCAGGTGAGTTAAGCATAGATGCCACAGCTGATGAAGCTTCAGAAGAGATTTCAACCCGTTCTAGTTAGTCTGACTGTTGTTCTACAACATGTGGTATTAATATGGAAATACATAACAGGTAACACTGTTCATACATTCCAAGGTGAAATGAAGAACCTGCCAATAAAAAAAGAACACTGTATGGGGAACACGGAAGATACGAAAAATCCAGCAGCTGTAAGGCATAAAAAGATCCAAATAGCTCTGAATCTTTGACTTTAGGTCTTTGTAAGTACTTCCACCTGTGAAAGATGCCAGTTCCAAGGACACTTCAGACCCTTCTTGGTAGAATTACAAAAGCCATTATCTCTCAGAAGATGCTTAATGGTGCTTCAGCTGAGATTGCTTCCCCTTGGCACGATGCTGGAGCAACAGAGCAGAAGGGTGAGAAAGGAGCTGACATCGTGAAGGATGAAGTCAGGGGACAACAAAATAGAAATTCATGAATCGTGGCTTATCTCAAGCCAGACAAAGGTCTCACTCCTGCAAGAAGGCCCTGGGCAGTTACGCTGGCACCGTGCTCTTCCATCAGACAAAGGTATTGCGACTGCTTCTAATCCTATTGCTTTTAAAAAGAACAGTCGCTGTGTCTGTACGCAGATTCCGCATACAGACCAAAACCAACACACAAAACGTGATGCCATCCAGGGCTCTTTACCCTGTAACGTCAGGAAGAGAAACGCTGAGGTCAAGGAAGGAACCGGATCAAAAAATGCAGGAGGTTCTGCTGCTTTCTGGACTATCTCCCTTAGCAGTCAGCCACGTTCCAGGGGCTGCCCTGCCATCTAGACTGACCTAACATTTCTATATTGTAATTTCATGCTTCTTTTAAAGCTTGTTAGACCGTGAGAAAACAATAAAATTTCCCTGTGAGCAATATGGATATTTGTAGTTTTTGTAGATGCTATTAATAGCATCATAAGCTGATGAATGCCAATTACTTTCAGGTAGGTTTAGTTTCTTCCTGACCATAAGATAGATCCATTAGAGCCTTAAACAGCTTATTCTGGGGATGAAGTGCAACCTCTTCATTTAGATTCTCTCTGAATGACTACGGTACCCTCGCACGGTAATTAGGTATGTGATGATGCTGAGCACTGAAGCAATGCCTAACTTTAGGAACATTCTAAAATCCACGCCTACTCCACAAGGCATTTAATAATATTAACTTCAACAGCGCTAAATCCTATTGAACTTCACAGACAAACATTTGCATACATTCCTTCCTAATTTGTCACCTAAAAGAAACAGAAACAACCTGGAAAGCAGAGAGTGGTGGGACTGAGAGTTATTTACAATTATTTTTTCTTATTCGTTGTAAGTAGATTCATTTTTTAATCCTGGTAATGTGTTCTTTGCTTCTTTCTGTTTAATATATATTCTCTGCTTTCTGATATTCACTTATTCATCTTTTATCTCATACTAAGTGAGGGCCTTGCAGATGAACTGCTCTTTTTGCTTTTTCTTTAACACAAAAGCAAGTAAAATAGCAGCCTTTCCACAGACACACGGGTAACTCCAATTCAGCATTCAGGACAGAGATTCATTCCAGCTTACCCTTCCCCTCTTTTGATGCTTTGATAAAAATTCAGAATAGGGAAAGATAATACCAGTGCAAGGCTCCCAATAGCATATGGTTTCCACTTTAAATCAGATGGAGGAATTCAATGTCTTTTTAGATTTAGTTCTTTACTAATAAACATGTGCATGAATGTAGGTTTTAGTAGTTTCCTGGCATCAATTTGTTAATTGTGTTTGACTTCAGGCATCTCAACATCAGACCTAATGAATAATCACCTTCTAGAGGCACAGTTTAGTTAAAATAGGTGAGATGTATTCTATGTATCTAAATAATTATGTGTTTATTCCCTTAAAAAAATGGGAGGATGACATGGCTTCATCTCTTCACCCAACACACGTGAAACAAGCTCTAGAGAAGAACGCAGGAGCTGAGTGCTAAACAACAGCTCCAAGCAGTTGGCTTTGTCTCCTAATATGAATTCTCCTGGGAATTGCTTAGGGAAATCTGGAAATCTTTTAGAACACTAATTGGTATAGAAAGTATGTTACGATTCTTTAAGAAGTATATCATTAAGCAGGGTGGCACATCAGCTGGAGGTGCAGAGTATGGGAGCTGTGGCACTGGAGGTGACAACAGGGACACCATTTTTCTGGCAGGAAATGTGATTTTCCAAGCGAGGGTACGTCTGTGCTGGAGAGAGGAGTGCCACCTGCTGAGCGGCCAACAAAATAGGAAACGGCACAAGCAAAGAATTAATGTCTAATGCATTCCCTCACTCTTCCTGGAGAGCAAAAGCTCAACATTTCCATCCAAAATGACAGTCATTTTTTGTACCTGTTGGTATTTTGTTGCAAGTCAAGGGGGAAATTTATAAAGAACCTATTCAAAAATTTATAAAGATCTATTAAAAATAAGTTATTATAGTTGATCTTAAGATCTATGTGCATCTTTTACCTCTTTCACTGCTCAGGATATCTGAAAATCTCAGCTGATGACTCTCTGGAGTCAAGCTCTGTCCTTGGTTTCCAGGAAACACAAGTTTTTTGTTGTAGTAACTGGTCCCAACTGCTATTCAGTTCTGGTGCTACACTTGCACAGGGACACTATCATTCTGACAGACCAGAGACACCCTCTAACATTCTTTGTACCCTTCCCTCTATGGTAACGTATTTTCTAATCCTGTTTTCCATATTTAGATATAAAATACAAGCTCTACAAAAGAAGCACCCTTCACAAATAGTCCCAGCATAAATAAATCCGTATATACTTGTTTCAGTCTCATTTTCCACTAAATAGAAAAATTAAAACATACAGGTATCTGTGAAAATAGTAACATGTTTCGTAGTCTAGAAGAAAATCACCTCTCCCATTCAGACAACTGAAAACACTGCAAAACAACTGAAAAATGAACTGCATTGCCAATTAACAGTAAGTAAAGCTAAATTTGCAGCCATTGCAGACAGGTAGTAAATTCTTTACGACTACAGAAAAAAATGTTTAAAGTTGCAGGGAAAACTAGAAACTTTACTTCCACGTTTTCCAGTGTTTTGTGCCAGGTGAGATTTTTGAAACTGTGAAATCAGACAGATTAGACAGAAGTTTTACTACAACCTGATACAAAATCATATTCCTAAGAACCATGCTTGCAGATTATTGCTACGAGACCTGTAGCAGAAGACCAGAAAAGCTGCCAACTAAAGGCCTAGAACATAAAAAGACACAACAATTAAACCATCATAAGGTTAATCAAGTCTTGTGCCCTTGAATACACTGGGTTCTTCTACCACAGGAAACAGCAGCTTCTTGTTTACGTGTAAATTCTCTCAAGAATAAAGCCATTCCCGTTCAAGGAAAGGAAATAAACTTCAGGGCTAGATCAGCTAGAAGTGCTTCCTGCAGTCAAGGTGCCAAAACAAAACAAGGGAACAATGTGAAAATACAATGATGGAACACCTGAAAGTTTAATCAACATTTTCTCCCCTTTTGTTTTAAATTCAAACTTCCAAAGGGCTGATTCCAGAGAACTCGCTGTCAAATCCTAGAGCCAAAAAATCTGCCTCTCTCTTTAATTCCATTGTTTTGACTGCAAACAATCACCCTGCCAGCATGCAATTTCTTTAAGTGAAGGAAATTCAGGAATTAAATGCAAACTGGCCAGGGATGCTTTCACTGCCAGCAGAAGTAGTAAGTGCATTCTCAGCAACAGCAAGCAAGAAAGTAGTTAAAAAATACATGAGGCTTCCCTTCTGAACACCCATTATCTTCTTCTCAATCCGTTCTCAATGAAGAGTTGAAGTTTTAGACTTTTAGACTCTCTACCATTTGTGAAAGTTTCATGAAGATCAGTCTGTCAAAGTATCTTGCTTTTGTCCATAGGCCAAATCTGTTCTGAATAATGAAAAGCCTGAAGTAACCCAGCCTGAACTAAGCAGAATCATCCCCACGACAGGAATAGGGCTGTTACTGCTGAAAGGACAGTCAGCATCTCACCCATTTGGCTCTTTCACAATTTTAAATGCTTTGAACAGGAATTTAGTTTCTAGATGCTTATGAGATACCCCCCCCCCCCCCGGAAATCCCTTCCGTATTTTGGTCCCACTGGGGCTGAACAGTGCAAATACTCACCTCAGGGTATGAGGGGACTGAGAAGAGCAGCCTGCTGTGTGCCACAGAGTGTCTCCTCTGTGTGTGTAATAGCACAGAGGAACTTCCAGGCAAGGAGCATCTTCTCGCTCACTTACCCTGAATTATACATACAAGATACACAGGTAACAGTAGAAATTGGCATTTGATGTCCTCCAACTAACACAGCGCGGTGGGATCGTTACTCAGCCTGGGAACTGCACAGGAAGAAAAGAGACAACGTGTGATCCATACTCCAAATCAACCTACCCCAGCTTTGGTTTTTAAAAATATTCATAGTGGCAAAAAATATTTTCTCATATAATATATATTGCAAAATAATATAAGCTGTTAGAAAGAACTGTTAGTTTTCTAGTAGGATTTCTAGTTGAATTTCTACTTGATGTTACTTATAACTAAAGATCTTGACAATTACAGGAGGGGTGGATGGAAAGGGAGAGGAAGAACCCAAAGTAATCCTTCTGTCATGAGAGTCTGTTGGAGAAGAGAGACATCTGTCAGTGAGCTGGAGCCACAGAGGTGTTCCGTTGCGCACACACGGTAATTAAAGATTAAATGTTGCACGTGGTGCTGAGAGGGTTGAGCTGGAGCAGCACCAGCGCAGCCAGCCTGGGCACTGCAGGTCAGAAGACTCCAGCCCTGCCGGAATGCACCCAATTCTGCACCAATTCACACCTACACACAGGTTAACTTACAGCACAGAACCTCTCCAAGGGATTTGTTTCAGGTTTATGAAATGTAGCATTTTGACATTCTGATTACATTTGCGTTGCGAGTTTAAACTTCCTAGGATTCACTGAGAAGCAGGACTACACAGGAAAACTTCTGCAGCCTCTGGAGATCAAGGACTGACATTATAAGATGGTTTTAATTTACAAAATCTCTACCAAGTCAAAAGATACCGAGTTTTCAAAAGGTAAGATGTTAAGGAGCAACGGGTGGTACTCGCCAGTGGGCACTGAATACCCCACCCGTGCCCCTGCAGGCAGGAGATCACAGCCATTAAAAGAGAAGGCAAAAATGGGTTGAAGGTAACTTTATTCCAAAATATGTACAATTTACAGGACGAAGTGCTTCATTTGTGAACAAAACGTTTCAATACTTGAGAATAACTTACTAGTAGCTTTATGTAACATATCAGTTTCCAACAGAGGGAAATGAGAGACAGTATTTTGGCACAAGGTTTTCTCTGCATGCATTAATATACTTAAAAGTTTCACAACGACTAGGACAACATTCCTTCTTTGGGATTGTCACTTGTAAAATAGGTCTAAGAAACGAACGCTTGCTTTTGTCTGCTCCTTGCAAGCTTACTGGCTTAAATAGCAAGAATTAAACACGGACATCCTTTGAAAACTAAATTTGTCCACTAGATCAAAATCCCACCAGTGATGAGAAGAAAAATATTTTAAGGACATTTCTTAGCCTTATTAACTCACACATTCTTTGGGAAAGACTCACCCATGAGATTTATTACTCATACATTCCAAATAATTACAAGTTTAAATTAGATTATAATCAGGTGCTGAATTCTAGAAGATGAAAAAATATATGGCTATCTTTCATAGCTGGCTTTCTCATAGATGCACTTGCAAATACCTGTAGACAGAAGTACTGTCAATGGAGCCCTGCACGCAGGTGCCTGAAGCGTGCACGTAAAGCCTTAGTTGCTGTGAAATGCAGGTTCTATCACCACAAGTTATCTATTCTATTCCATTGCCTGTTACTTCGAGGATACTGCTGTCAAGCCAGTGTAAGAAAAAGAATCAGAAGTAAAGGGCTTCTGTTACTTAACTCAGCAGTTCCTCCAGGAGTTTCCGCTGTTTCAGGCTGTCCGACTGCATTTTCGGTGAAGCGGAAGAGTCACGCGCACGAATAACCGTACCCTCAGCCCGACTGCAAGGCAGTGCAGAGCTGAACGGCGTAGAGCCTTGTTCTGGTTCATTGCATAGCAATGGCATTTTAAACAGCAAAAGTCACTCACGCTCTGAGCGGCAAATCCTTCCAGCACACGTTTAAATTCACATCAGCTGATATAAAAAAAACAACCAAAACAACAAAAGAAACAGAATTTGGACGTTTGCACCATGCGTTGAAGCTTGCTACCACTGACCAACCCTGTCCTCATAGTGTTCATATCAAGTTATTAGTGGAAGTCTGTTTAAAACAGGCCTATGCCACTAGGAACACAAGCACAGCAGCACCTTAAACCAAACATGAATAACAAGCTTGCAAGGCCCAGAACATTAGCAACATTTTGGTGTGAACGTATTTGGAACAGTACATTGTACACTAAGATCATGTTTAAAAAAACATCAGAAATAGATTAAAGCAACAGAAGCTGTACAACCTTAACGATAAAGGCAAGTACATTTGGTTCATCTCTGAGCTGTCATTTCAGTAACATATTCTTTTGCAAGCTGAGCACGCCATGTTGATTCAGTATGTATTGTATTAGTCCTGTTGACTTATATATTTGAAAGTGTACTAAAAAACCCAAGATCTCAACGCTGCCAACACATCTCTACCCAGCCTCACAGAAAAATCAATTCAGATCTAAGCACGTGAGCCTGTGCTGGCAGGACAAGGATTTAAAACAGTCATCTTTCTTTGTTCTGTTGTCTCTACACAACCGAGGTACGTATGACTAACAGGGAAATTCAGCCTTTTCATTTCAACAGAAGAAAACGACTGCGTGACTTAAGAATAAAAATTTGTAAGGAGCATTAGTTACAGACGTGAAGTTACAGACACTGAACTGTTCAAAACTAGACGAGGTCTCACGTGGCTTGTTTTACAGCTATTTCATTTACAGCTGCAAATATTTTTTTTTTTTCTTTAAGATATCATATCCTTTGGGAAGTGAAATGGTTTTTGACACAATCAGCATTGCACAGCTAAGAATACATAGCGTGAGCGAGTTCTGAACTACCAATTTCTCCAGGCTGACATGAAGAGTTGGGGGAGGATTCCCTCCCTACCCAGAGCAGAAAGGAGTATTTACAAGCGTATTAGTGGAAACAGATGCAAATGAAGCTAAAAGTAGAAGAAACCTACATCTACTGTCACACAAACTGTTAACACTGTGACAAACATGGAAGGCAACAAGACAGATCTCTCATTTTTCAGCTGGTTTGTGCTTATGTTCTCATAGAACGTGTGTCCCCAACTGGCTGTTTCATTTGTTTGAATTTTTTATATACCGGAAGAAAAAGCTCCAGTAAAACTACAAAACTACTCATTCAGTTTTAGATTAGCATTACATAGGCACCCAGATCAAGATCCAGCAATTGCAGCTTAACAGAATTAAGCAGGAAACACAAAGAGTAAGTACAAGTAATGTTAGTATCACTTCCAGATAAAAATCTGTGCTAAAAGACCATGAGGAATCTGATGTTAATTTTGTATGGTAGTTCCAATGGCAGTAGAGGATACAAAAGAGAAAAAGCAAAGTAAGAAGTCACTGCTGACCAATACTTACAATAGAGACACTGCCTCGAAAATCAGAGACAAACTGCAGAGAAAGGGAGATAAGTATCATTTTAGTACTACCAAGAAATAGTTCTGATTGAAGTTTATTTTAAAGAACTTGTTCAATTTGAAGAACGAGTAGTATTCAGCAACAAAATTTCGGACCAGGTTTCATTAGGTTTACTGCCAGATTCGGCAAACTGTGAGGTCTGGTCGCAGCCTTCACATTTTCACAAAAATGCTTAATAAATCCAAACCGAGTGACAAAGGACCCAAACCGGTTTCTGACTTCTAGGAATAATTTACAGAGAACCAAATTAGTGAAGAAAGAATTCAGAATGAGCCACTTCCCTAAGACAATGCAGGTGCATTTAACGATTTCTTGACACTGCACTTTCAATAAATAATTTCATAGTGTAGTGCTGTGTTCACCTAATTAAAGTTCAAACTATTTTAAACCTATGGGATGAGGGAAGGGAATGGTATTTGCATGTTCTATTAAAACACACAAAGCTCATAAATACTTCTAATTACAAAGTACAAGGAAATGACTAACGACTGCATTGTAAGATTGTGTCCACACAAACCTTAGTTTTTTTCTGATAGTCTCTGATGTTATAAGCTTTGGCTTGCACCATAAGAGCATGGCAATTCTCATTCTAATTTGTAAATTAGTTTCCCAAGTTCTTGAAATGCCTCCTGGTCTTTCAGATGGGTACAGTTCAAAGCCTTCCGCAATTCTGCTCCTCATCACCTAAGATTCCTCCCTTGCAGAAAAAAGACTGACTTTCTAAATTCAGAGGTAATGAACAGTTTCTCATTTCTGCTTTCTGCAGCTGTGGAAAATGCAGTTTTTCCCCAAACAGTCAGAGTCCTTTAAAGTATTCCTCTAGGAACCAGATCTGTAGTAACTGCTTCTCTTCTACGTGTCAATACAGAATCACAGAATCATATGGGGTTGGAAGGGACCTCTGGAGATCATCCAGTTCAACCCCCAATGGACAGCTTGCTCATGGAAAACACAGAAGCCTATGTATGAAGAAATGTTCTCTGTTGTTTCAGCCAGGGAGAAGAAAAAACACTTAAAAACCTGACGATGCAACACTACTAGAAAAACACTACAGTAGAATAAATTAACCTGGTTTTGTCATTTATCTTATTTCTCGATTACAAAGTAGGTAGGTAAATACGATTCAGTCATATCTTCAGCAGAAGTAGAATTACAAGCAATGCCTTCCTTTTTTCAATATATCCCACCTTTAATATCAGAACTCAAGACACTGTGAAACCTGGGAGGGCTTTCCCCAGAGCAAAATTACTGTAGTCCTGGGGGAAACTGCAAGATTCCTTTCTGCAGCTTCTTCAGCCAAAGGCTGGAAGTGCATGAAATTGCACCAAGAAAGGCTGAAAAATGAAACAGGCAACGAAGCTGTGGCTTCAGGAGGAAAATAAAAAATTCATATTCATATTTCACGCTTACCATATTAGCGTGTTGACTATGGCAATTTAAAGAGGGGTAGGAAGAGACAAAAGGAATAAAAGGTATTGCTCATTTTCAACAAAACACACTGGCTGCAAAGGATGAGTAACAACTCCCACATCTTTGAGTTGAGGATATGAAGCACAAAGCGTGGCGAGCCTTCAGAAACTAAGGCTTGGACATACGTTTACTGATGGGCTGCCCAGTAAATACGCAGCCCAGTAAATACTCCTCACAGTGGAGGAGTAAAGTCCCAGGCCCAGGAACTTGACACAAAGAGGCTTCTCTTTTCATTTAAGGTAACAGAAACAAAACTCTGGCCAGCACAAAGCCAGAGGCCTACATTTTGCAGGTATTGTAATAAGAGATAAAAATTAGTTAAGGCCAAATTCCAACATACATTCAAAACTGGCTTTTTTTTAATGCAAATAAAAAAATACTGCAAACAACGGTATGAGGGGCAAGATGAACAGCAAAAAAAATTCCAAGAAGTCATGCATTTCTTCTCTGAAAAATCAGTTGGTTTGAATTTGACTATACTCAGAAAAACTCTCTAAAGGCTACAGATCAATGTGCAAAAGCAAAATAGAGCTGTTCTGAAAGGGCTTCTGTGAGCTGATCTCCCAGCTCTGTGTTCCAGTTGGTTTTGGAAGCGGGAAGTCCAAAGCCAGGAGTGTAGGTGAGTGAGTATTCTAGAGAATTTAATTTCCCACTTCTAAAGGTTTCTGTTAAGGTAATAGAGGTATAATCCACTGTAACATTTCTCAACTTGTATCTTAATAAAACTAGGAGAATTTCAGCAAAAACAAATTATTCCAGTCTTTGAGGCACACACATTGTAACATTTGCATCTTACAGACAGAAATAATTTAAGCAAATCCCTCCTGAAGATTCTAAATATGTTAGTCCCATTTATTATACTAGCTAAAAGGACAACATACTAATTCTTCCTACAATTACGTATTCCAAGTTCTTTTCCTACCCTTCAAAGGGCATCAGTGCCACTCGGGAAAAAAATTTAAAAAACCTGCATATTTTTAATAATAAATATATTCAACAACCCAGGAATCTATGGGGGTCTAGTGTGTTGGGACAGGTATTTGGAAAATACCAACTTATGCAGAAGAAAGCGCTGTGAAGGCATAAAGTAAATGAAGACAATACAGCTTATTATGTTCATGCTGGATTTAAAATACAAGCTACTAAAAAAAGTAAACAGAAGTAGCTTACACTAATAGAATCCTCCCCCGTAAGTTCAGGGAAGCATCTGAATTGGACAGGTCAGGGTTTTGGTCCTGCACATTGGAACCCTATACGTAAGCCAGGAATAGGTAGAGATATATATATGTAGAACAGCTTTAAAAGTTCTTCTGTTTAAATGAAAGCAGTTACAGCTTCGTAAAGAAGTCTGAGGAAAAAAACATAGGCACCACATAATTTTTTTTTTAAGGTTCAAATGTACATTAACATGTTACAGCCCCCCCTTTTCCCCCTCATTTATACACACATAGCTTATGTAAAGTTACATATTTAATAAAGTACCTTCAGCATGAAAAGTCTCTTAGGCCGACTGCTCACGATAGCTACATTCAATAATGCAAAGTGGATAACTTGGTCAAGCCATCTCTCCCACCCCAATAACTTAATTTCAAACCACAGGAAACCGTTCTATGACATAGTGCTCAATGACTGGGCTTCTCAGAGCTCTGAAACAAGGAGCACAGCTCTTCACAGGTCTGTGTTTCTACCGAGCTGAACTGGGACTCCATTGTATTCCAGGCTAAGTCAGCCAGGAGAAAGTCATCCATTGCTGTCTGCGTCTCGTTGCTGGTAAGGAATAAACTCCCCAGATTCTCAAAGCAGCTATCCATAGTCTGTGTTTCAGCGCTACTCAGCTGGACTTTACTTTCAATATTCTGAGTAGGTATGTTTTTAGCAGCTGGGTATACTTCTGTCTGGGTTTCTGTGTCAGATGAGTCAGTACTCATGGAGAAACTAGACTGCTTCAGAATACTCCCTAAAGGCAGATGGGTATTACTGTCCAAAAAGAAATTCAAGTCTGTCTGTGTCTGAGTATCAAACATCTCCAAACCTAAGAAGTTAGAACTTCCTCGGCAGCTGTATGATTGAGTGGCACTATCTGAAAATAAGAAATCAGTCTGAGTTTCAATGTCCAGTGACTCCAGAACTGGCTCAGAGTTTAGGGTACCAAGCTCACTCTCTTCAGTCTGAGTTTGGATATTGGACGCCGAGAAGAACTCTTCAATGTCAAAGTCTATTCCTGTGCTCTGTGATGGACCAGATGGCAGATGCGTCTCAGCGTTAGAACTCGTCTCAGACAAAAGGCCCCGATTATCCAGCGTCTGTCCAGACATGTTTCCTGAAAAGATGTTCTCCAGATCACTTAGGAGGTCCATTGTCTGGGTTTGATTATCCATCGTGTTCTGAGGTGGAAGTATATTAGTCTGTGTATTGAAGCTGATAAGGGAGTCAGACTTCACCGCATCTTGACTCAGGCTCTTGCTATTACTCCTTTGCAGCAAGGTTTGATCTATATTTGCAGGCATTAAATTGTTTTCTGGGAGCTCAATGTGAGTAGAGACATTATATGATGAATGAACATTGTCAAAGATGTCACTGCACGTTACAGCCTGGTCCATCTGCACTCTTCCATCGATAGAGTCCTGCGTCCTACTGGTTTGAGTCTCTCTAGAAACGCCACAGGTTGGAAAACAAACCTGACTGAAAGCATCAGTCTGAGCAGCTATGGATGAAGTCAGTTTGGAAGCAGGCAGCAGCGTCTGTGTTTGCACGCTGATGGGTAAGGAAACCTGGGAACCGAATGACAGATCTGTCTGAGAGCAAGAGGAGACAGAAGAATTGGGAGTCCAGGCTGCCCCTGGTACAAAGTTATGTGAAATATAAGATAAGTCAGTTTGTACATTTATTGAAGAAATTTTATTCTTGTGACAAACGTTCCCCAGCTCTTGTCCCGTGTTATTTGATGTAACCTTATCCAAGTCAACTTGTACACCAGTACTTACTGGTTCACGGTCAGCAGAATTTGTCACTTTTGAAACAGGCATACTATCTTTAAACACAAGTGTTTCTGCCTCCAGTGCTGGAATCAGAATTCCTATAGACTGAGGCAATAAATGAACAGTACTTACAACTGAACCTTGATTATCAACGGCCACTACAGCAGGTTTGACAGCAGAGTCTGTTGCAGATACGTATATAGGCAAGTGAGCAACCTGCATCACGGGGAGTTTAACCAAAGCTACCTTGGGCTTTGGTAAAAGCATCTTCGGTGTACATTTTGGCTGCATTTGGTTTGTGAAGTTAGAACTGCAGGAGCCTTCAGGAGAGGCCGCTAGTTTCACTTCG
Organism: Tringa tobata; assembly: GCA_033628505.1. Classification (NCBI taxonomy): domain Eukaryota; kingdom Metazoa; phylum Chordata; class Aves; order Charadriiformes; family Scolopacidae; genus Tringa; species Tringa tobata. The sequence goes on from JAHREE010000429.1 coordinate 2,521,532, forward strand.
GAGGATTCCAGTTCCTGAGTGCCAGGGTTAGTATTGTGTGTATTGATGAATGCTTCATTTGCTTTCTCTGCCAGCTGCTGATTATGTACCGAGGTTTCCATTTTCCTTTTCTTACTAGGAGGATCCCTGTGAACATGAGATCAATAATTTATACTCCATTCAAGCACAAAACATCTGCCTGCCATTCTTTTGAGTCACTGCATTAAAAATATAAATGAAAGTAACAGATGAGGCGGGGTATGAGAAGACAACTAATCCTGATTAAAACATAAAAAGACTCCATGAACTCCAGCTTTGTAAAATTTAATTCCTCACTCTCACATTTAAAAAAGAAAAAAAGGTTACATCTTTTATGGAGACCTATTTCTAAACGGAGGTGGAAGTTTAGATGGCTTCTTCCCCCTTGTACATTAAGCACTCTGATTTGAAGACATATTTAATTTGTTAGTTTGATGCTAACTCAGACTGAGCATCAAAGGAACAGCGCTCTTAAAATTCACGTACAAGTAAAGGTCTGTCATGGAAACTGAAGATACAACTAGTGCTCTTTCACACAAAACTTAATTTTGCAGCAGTTGACTCTCCAAGACAGACAGGCTAGGCCTCAGGAAACAGGTTACCCTTTATGAAATGTATGCACATCTTGAGACAACTATAAATCTAAACATGCATGTATAGGCTTTAAAAAAATAAAAATTAAAAAAAAAAATCCACTAATACTTGCAAAGACAACCAGACTGTAAAAGAAAATAAACCGAACTGCATTCCTCACCACAGTTACAAGTTATAAACATTTCCAAATCATCTCTAATAATCAAATAATCAAATAATCTCACAGAACCGTAAAAGCAGAGGTAACAAGAACCACTAGCATTTATGCCATGCAGTGTGGTGTCATCACTACTTCTTGTTTTATACGTGGGGAAACTCGATCTTATTGCTTAATCAATCATCATTGCCTTCAACCAAATAGAAACTACTAAAAGCAACAGAACAAAGAAACTGCAAACTGCTTTGCAGCTACAACAATGTGAGCCTATTTCCAATTTAACCAACAGAAAGGGAACAACAGCCAGTACACGGGAGACAGAGGACTTGGTCATGAATGTAAGTATCATTACTTAATTACTTCACTTTTACCTGTGTTCTGCAGGAATTTCATGGCCAGTTCTGTAAATATGAGAGAGTAATGCTGTTCTGCTGGCGTAAGGGCACCCACAGGTACACTGGAACGTCTTGCCACAGACCTCTATATGCCGCTTCAAATACCACTCTGTACCATAGGAGTTACTACATTTATCACATTTGTGCTTCTTTTCAGCATGCATTTTCATAAAGTGCTAAAATACACAAGGAAAAGTAAACATTAGCCTTCAGCTAAGATAAAAAAAAAAGAAAAATCATGTTTAGGGGAGACATTAACTAATATTTGCAGGTTTTTTTAGTTGTTAAATAGCACTGAAGACTGTAATTAATTTTTTTTTAAAGTCTCATTACAAAAATGTTAGAAGCATAAAGAAATCAACATAAAGAATTGAAACTTTGCAAATCTGCTTGTGCTATGTGCATCTTAAACCACAGATAAAAACATGTATGTGTCCTAATGCTACTGGAGGGTTCCTATGGACATTAATAAATCTATAGCTGAAACTTGCCAAAGAGCATAGTAACTGTATGTTGCAACACACACACACTCCTGAAGATCCACAACTAAGCAAATAGTCTCAAGTCAAACAGGTCAACTTTAGAGCAAACACCAGAATTCCTCCTTTTCATTTACGGTACCACGTGCCAGCCACTCCTCTCCTATGTTCTCCCCAGCTTATCACAGGAAACCAAGAGCAGAAGAGTGCTTTTGTCACTGACTCGTGCAGAAACAAGTCTTACATGTTTTCCTAAACAGGTAATTAGTAAACAAATGCATTTTGATACTGAAGCAGAGAAAAATTCTTAATTCTTGGCCACTCAAAAAAGCAGTTTAAAAGCGTCAGGCATTTTGTAAACCATTATTGGTTGCTACTGTGATCCCCCCCTTTGTTCTTCATCTTTTTAATTTGTGCAGGGGACCATCTTCTAGTCTAGCAGAACACACTGGCATCTGCCTGATCAAGAGGTTCAAGTCCTCTAATATCAACATGCAAAGATGCCAATTCATTAACCATATGGCCATGTGGAGTTTCTGCATACAATTCTCCAGCTTCTGGATACATGCTAGAGAGGCTTGGCTCATACCAGAATGCAAAAGTCTACACTCTCCAGAGTAGAGACAGTCAGGACCAAATCAGTCATGAAAAGCAGTACTTTAGGAAATAGGAATACCTGTTTTACAAGAGAAAATTGGGAAAATGGTCTGTTTGGTCCTCTAGGGCAGCCTTCAATAGGACAGCAGTAGAATTTCTGTGAAGTTTTCAAACCCTTCCTTATTGGTGCATTAAGTTTTCCACCCTGAAAAAGAACCAGTTGAGAAGTTGACAATTCTACAGGTTTGCGACAATATTCAGAATACACATGCACGTTGGCTCACTGAGTTTACACACCTCAATGAGTTGAAGGCACTTTGCTAAGTGATTTGGAAGTTCAAACGGAGTTTTTCAACCCATGTGGACGCTACTTTGCAAACGTACCATCGAAATTTACCAAGTGAAATCACAACAAGCTCTATGGAGCAGTGGTACTAGACTATTTACTTCTACCAAGATAATTGCTGCCACAAGGCAATTATAAGCACCTTCTGTGTTACTTGAGTCCAAAGACTTTCCCTACAGACACTACACTATACCACCAATTCAGCATGGTTTTCCTTGTTAGTAGCACAGTCTACTATTAAAATTAGTCACGCACCATGTAACACAACACTTTCCTGACGTTGGAATTCTGTTGGCACTATTTAGAGTTTACTTGTAATTAAATGAAAAATGTTAAGTACGCTCTGCCACTTAATTCAGATCATAAACCACATCTCACTTAAGTCTACAAAACTAATAACTGGTATGTTAATTCTGAAGCTCCAAACATTATGTGACCAGTGTACCTGTGCTTTCTGTGCCATCTGTCTCACTGACCATCACATGCATGCAACAGAAGAAAGCAGCATAACTTGCTCAAAGAGGACCTCAAAAATACATGTAAAAAGGACACAGTAATGGGATTGTCTGGATTGTTCAACCACACAGAACCTATTCCTACTGAGGACAGAGCCATGGAAACCAGACAAGACATATCCCTATAGACATATCCTATCTAATAGAGTCTCAGTGGAAACATCAAGCATCTGTGTCTAAGCATAAAATTAAAAAGTGAACTATTAAAAATCTGATGCTCAGAGTAGCTACAGATCTTACACCCTGAGGCTGAGAAGGAGGCCAACGAAGTCCCCAGAGTAGTTCAGGATGGCATCTCCAAGAGGATTATTCAGGGAAGAATTACCGGAGCACGCCCTGTTCGAACTCTGCACCTGATTTTCCTGAGCATGACGACAGTGACAGTGACACACAGCAAGTGACGAAATGTTGATTTTATACCAGTCACTCCCTAACTACCTTCTTTGGGCACATCTCCAGCTGCTTCATGTTTACACAGGCTAAACCAAACATAAAGAATCCATCAAACGCAATAGTCGCCCGTAGCTGCCAGAACACAGAGGGGCTCACGGCTCACCCCCCCCTCTTACCCAGCTACAGCGAGTCACGACCCAACAACTCTGTGCTGAGCTGCTCGGGCCTTGATTAACCATTTTGTTTTCATTTCAGGAATACCATGAAGCAGATCAGTGGGACACTTCCAATGATTTGGTTTTTTCCTCAAATCATGTCTCAATCTAAAATACTCCGTGCAAAATGTAATCCCTTCAAGCAATATTTCAGTTATATTTCCACACACTCAACCCTGCTACTTGCTGACATTGCTGCAAGTTCATTTTTCTTAATGACATACCACACTCAAAAGAAGCAAAGTTTAGAGCCTCTTGACCAAACTGATCACCGCCCATTTCATCAAGAAAACCTGCAGTAATTCTCTACAAAGGGAGTTTTCATGGAAGGTTTAACCTTCTAAGCAACTTTACATAAAGCAGTTTTCCCCACAGACAATCCCCATTCATAAACAGGCCTGTTTCATCTCTGCTGAATAATTAGTGTGATTGTTTTTGCACCTCCTAGAGCCACTGCCCAAAGCAGGAACATGATTCAAAGAAATCTAGTTGTTCTGGCACCACTACGCCCAGTTACATTTTTTAACCCTGAATTTACCCAGAAACACTCTGAGCAGATGCCAATCTCAAAGTCTTCAGGAGCAAAAAAGATTTGCCTTTAAGTCAAAACTATATTTGGTCTCTCCCATCGCAAATGAAATCAATACGCTTAATAAGTGGCAACTGGAGTTACTTATTCCTAAGTAGAAAGTTATTCAAAGTGGGTTATATTTAATGCCACAACCCAATAAATGATAGAGCAATATGGGAAATACGTTCAGGCACTGAACAGGTAAGCCACAGTCAGGTTATTTAAAACTACTTAAGTACTACGGTACAGAATAACACCAAGTGTTTAAAAGCTATACAAACATTTGTAAGATGCTTTTTAATCAGCTGGAACACAGACGTTGGAAGCACAGATCACACCAAATTTGTTGTGACAAGTTGAGATACACATATAAGTAACCCTATCCAGACAGTAATCTTGTTTTGACCATCTTCAAAGTCCTGCCTCTAAATGGTTAACCTCACATCTTCTCTGAAACCTGTCTGGCCAGTCCTATTTCAGACACTCTCACAATTCCTTTCTGTGTATGTCTGATTTTACTTCCCATGCTTCTACAATAGCCACCCACCCTAGTCACTGGTAGAGAGTTGTTCAATTAACTTTTCAGAAGGCAAACACTTGTTTTGTGAGGAATGCTGACATTGAGACAGGGCCTGTGCCAAGAGAATGGAAAGTAACAATCCTTGCCACTGATTTAGTTCTGGTGAACTTAGTTCTTGCTTTCCTGCAGCAGAACGTCTTACTCCAAAGGCCTACTATAAAACAATGAGTCACAGTAGACTGTAGCCAACTATTTAAAACATTTTTTTGCAGCAGCAGATCATGCGTTTCATTATTAAATAGCGCAGAGAGAAGTGCATTTATTCTTATTATAAAAACTATTGTGGCAGTGTAGTATTTGCACTTGGGTAACCCACCCCAAGGGTGAGCCACCCCTCACCACCCAGTCCACCACTGACCGCAGCCTTCCTGCTGTCACAGGAATCCCCAGGATCCTCTCCTTTACACAAACTCCTCTGGCTTCATTTTTAACTCAGACAGATGCCTTCCCCTTCTCTCCATGAAAAATACAGACAAAAGACCCAAGAATTATAAAAAGTTTCAAGCCTAATCTATTAAGTGCCAGTTTATATCCACTGTTCTCATTTTTTATTGGCTTAGTTAAGCTAAAGAGCCAGAAAACAAACATTTATATATCAACACTTCATCATATCTTCTTTTGTTAGGCCAAACAAGCCAAATTCTTCTAATTTCCCTTTGTCAGACACACTTGCCATTCATCATCCTTAGTAGCCCTTTTCTACACCTCTTCTGGGTTCAATTTAGGTTATTTGAATCAGATTCCAAGCCTACAGCAGTGACAGAGAATATCATTCTGACCTATTTCGGGATCGCCCTTCTCACAGCAGCGTTACCCTAAACGCTCACAGGAACAAACAGATTTTGCAAGTTTCCTATTTCAGTTATTTCTGTTAGAAACCAGGCCTCATCAAATGTTTTGTTCTCAGTTCACAAGACTATAACCGTGTACTACTGCACTTGATGCTGGTTTTAGAGGGTAATCTTGCTTTCCTGGGGAAATGCCCTCCCTATGCAGCCACGAGGGGATTGAGAGCACCCTCCGTGAGCCTGCAGAGGACACCAAGTTGGGTGGGAGTGTTGATCTGCTTGAGGGTAGGAAGGCTCTACAGGGGGATCTGGACAGGCTGGATGGATGGGCCAAGGCCAATGGGGTGAGTTTCAACAAGACCAAGTGCCAAGTCCTGCACTTGGGTCACACCAACTCCATGCAGGGCTTCAGGCTGGGGGAAGAGCGGCTGGAGCTGCCCACGGAAAAGGTCCTGGGGGTGTTGGTTGACAGCTGGCTGAATATGAGCCAGCAGAGATGGCCAAGAAGGCCAGGAGCCTCCTAGCTTGTATTAGAAATAGTGTGGCCAGCAGGACTGGGACAGCGATCATCCCCCTGTACTTGACACCGGTGAGGCACCACATCAAATACTTCAGTTTTGGGCCACTCACTGAGGGAGGGACACTGAGGTGCCAGAGCAGGTCCAGAGAAGGGCAACGGAGCTGGTGAGGGGTCTGGAGCACAAGTCTTGTGAGGAGCGGCTGAGGGAGCTGGGGGTGTTCAGCCTGGAGAAAAAGAAGGCTGAAGGAAGACCTCAACCAAAACAACTATCTGCCAAACCTGAACAAACATTCTCACCTTCTTGTACCTCCACTCATACGTATGAGCGAGATAC
>JAHREE010000429.1:2537742-2554314 GCA_033628505.1 Tringa tobata
TGCCCGCCCGCCGCGCGCCCCGCCAACCACCGCCCGCCTTTCGAAGCGTCCAATCAGACTCCACACGGTGCCCCGGCCGCCCAATCGCAAGGCGTCTCCGCCTCCCGCTCCGCCCCGCCGCGCGCCGGCGCCGTGAGGGCGCTTCCCGCCGCTGCCGGCTGCGCTGAGGCGGCTTCCGGTGGGGCCTGCCCCTGTCAACCCCATCTCTTCTCTGCCCGGCGCAGCCGGTGGATCGCGCTCAGTACCGGTCGTGCCTGGCTGAGCTCGTCCTCTGGGGATTGGAGTAAGTGTGAGGATGGCTGTGAGGGAAGGCTTTGGCCAGTCTCGAGTGGGCGGCGTCGTTCCTCTCTAGCCCTAAAGGAAAAGAGGGGCCTGTGAGGAGGTGCCTTCCCCACTTCTCGCTCTCCCGGCCCCACTGCCTGGCTTTGGGGGAACCGTGTCCTGCCCTTCCCGAGCTCGGGACCCTCTGCTCGCCTCGCCTTCTCCTTCAGGGCTCAAGGAAGGCTTTTAAAACAGCTGTTATGAGTGGGAACCTGGGGCTCTCCGTTGCGACTGCCGTAAGCTTGCTTTTCTTGTGTCTCCCATTGCTGTTTTAAGGACACCTGGGAGCACTGAGGAACTACAGAGTGAAAACAGTGTGGGTTAGTTCAGTGGGCCTCTTCTCCTGCCATAACCGTTGATAACAGTGTAGCAGCCCCTTTCACCTGACAGCAAAGTTGTGTTATGCTAACAATATTTACTTCTGCCAAGTGCTCTGTGCCTTCCATGAGGGGTCTTGCTGCTCAAGGGATAAGGTCCTGTCATCTCCCATGAGGGGAGTGTGATCCTTTTGATCCCCTTCTCTCAGAAGGGGAAAAACAATTCTAGAGTAAGCACGAAAGTTGTGCTAACAGTACTAAATTTATAGTGTTCTTATCTGCTAGATCAGGAAATAAATGCAATAGTAATGAAATGAAGCCTAGTCTGGTGGTTTACTTCTTATACTGGCTGGGTCTTGTCATTCTTGACTGCATATCATCATCCTTATAGATACAGCAGGGATTGAAAGAGATTGCTTCAGTAATCTTTTGTAATATAATGCTATATTGTGCAGTGTCACTTGCTGCGTATTATAATAAAAATATTCCATTAATTGTCCTGTAATTGTACTGATGTTTGTTTTATGAATATGACCTTAAATAATTGTCAGGTGGTGAAAATACCCTGTTGTGTTTTACTCAATCATTTATTTTAGCCAGAAATAAAACAAAAAATTACTTGATATTCAAGTTGATGTTCAACTTGTTGTATTCAGTAGAACTAATACCTTTTAAACTTGCTTTACTAAGTATGAAATCAGGTATGATATTGTTTTATCAGATACTTATTCCTAAAAGTAGCCTGTGAGTACTCATTCTGCTGATGTGAGGGACATTGAATTGTTGGCAGAAGGTGGTCATGAAAAGAGACAGTTAAAATCAGTATGAATCTTATTTATCAAAGGTTTATTATTATTTAGGTTTAGGGAAAGTAAATACAATCTGCATACTGTAAAAACATTGTAAAAGTAGGCATAATCTCCCCCCCTTTTGCACTTCCTTACTATTTACAAGCCTTTATGGATATGTATCTAAATGATCTCTCCCCCCCCATTCTAATATGTAATATTGAAAAACTAGTGCAAAGTTTTGAAGACTGAAATTTAAGAGGTAGTGACCGATTTTTATCAGATTTAGCTAAACTTGGTTTATTATAAACTGAAGTTGTCTGGCTAAATTTCTTGGAAGCATGTGAAAGTTAGGGTTCATTCTCAGTGTGTCTAATGACAACCTTAAGGATAGCAGCATCAAATGATACTGTAATATCCTGATCGGGAAGATGTTAGCCATGTTACTGAAAGCTAGAAACACTAGCACAGTAACACTAAAGCTAGAAACACACAATTCTCAGTGTGTCTAATAGTTCAGAGCTCCCTAGGGTTTTGAAATGCTATTCATCAACTGATTTCGCATTTCACTGAATGACCAGTCTTCTAAGTATTCTAAGCTGTTATCGTGAAAAATATTTACAAATTGTGTATTAAAGATAATACTAGGAATGCAAAAGTTCTGCTGAAGTGATGTGAATGATACCTTCAGGTAACACCAACCAGTTAGGTGTGGAGCTGAATCCTTATTTATGCTAAAACTTTGTATGATCTTACAGAAAACAGCTGTGACTTGAGCAAACAACGAGCTGGTTGGTCTGCAAGTATTTTTCTCCAAAGCCAAACAGAACAATACTGTATAACTGAGAAACCCAAACTGTCTGGTCTTCCTCAAATTAGATAGTGAAATGAAGTGCAAAAGCAAATGTTGCACATGGTGAGTGATACAGTGGCTTTATAGGAATTTGCAGATCTGTTCACCCGTCCCTCCACTGTTGGTACGTGTTCTCATTTGCATGGTCATGCTGCCGCCTTGTGGGTGTTATTTGAGTGCTTGCAGCAAATGCGTGTGTTTTGCACATTGCTATTAAATATTTAATGTATTGAACATTAGTATAGATCAGCTTTTAGATTAGGGATGAGTATCGTTTCTTGTTAACTTACCTGTGGATTCCTGTTAGGAAATCCTTAGCAATTTGATATGCTAAGTGTCCAGGAATGTTTATGCGCGGAATTATCTTGTGTGATTTTTCTAAACAAAAATGCTAGCGTTGGAAATTCAGTATCATTGTCAGAGACTTCCTAAGTTTAGATTTTTCTTTTTCTTTTTTTTTCTTTTTTAATCTGATTTATGGTGGAAACCATAAAGGTAGAATATCCCCTGTTTACCCCACTTTTAAGATTAACTACACAGAACATGATAACGGAGCTAATTTTACAATTTCTTAATTATTTTTTTCCCTGAAGGATAGTGTAGATTTAGAAACTGGTTAAGGAAGTTGAAACATCAGTCATCTTTACCCATGTCTTCTACCTTCAGAGCCTAATAGTTTATAGAAATTTGCAGTTAGTTCTTAAGGCATTTCAATCAAATCATTTAGATACATATGTAGTGTAATTTTTAACAAGGAAGGAAAAACTGTGCAGAATTCAAAGTCTCATATAAAAAACACTAAAGGGCAGACCATTTTTGTGCAACCCAGTGAAATATGTCAGTGCCTTAATGTAAAGAGTTCATCTAAATACTGCTCTCCAAATATTCACTTCAGATATTAATGTTTGCTTAGCATTTTGCAGTTCATTTTCCTCCTAAAGCAATTCCTGTATTTGCTTAATATGGTTCTACTTTACAACAGTAAACAGTATTTCTTCTACAACAATTGTATATTTACCTTGACATTCTTTATCCAGCATTTCTGTTTTTAGTTTTCTCAGAGCAATTTACATTGCTTATGCCCAATTTTTTTCTGTGATTTTTTTTTTCCCCTAGTATTTTTTCATACTCAGATTCCCTATGAGCTACCGCCTATATAAAATTCTGTCAATATGGACTTAAATTCTGGTAAGATGGCAACTTGCTATCTTTATTTTAGGTTAGAATATTATTTAAAAAAAACTAAGGAAACCAATAGCACCTGTCCTTTTTTTCATACATGTTTTTGTTACTCTTTTGTCTCTTAGAGTCAATCCCCTCCAGCAAAAATATTTAAGGTTTCTCTGATTGTTTATAGATCATGGTCTAATCTGACACTCATAAACATAAATATAATGTTGAGTGCTGATAACACTGTTGGGTCATGAACTTCAAAAGTACTTAAAGGCTCCAGTTAAGTCTTCTGTGACCGCTGTAAGATGTTTTGTTACTTTAATCCATCATTGCCTATGTGAACTAAGTACCATATCTGGTAATGGAACCTGAAAGGTTTTAATATTCAGTGTTATTTGCAAATGAATTTCAGGAGTACTGATCTATGAACTGGTGTGACAATTATGCCCTCTGATTTGGAGTCATGTGTCCTGCAAGAGACGCCATTGGAAAATTCATGTGTTGTTGGAAGGCTTTTAATTGATGGAATATGCTGTTGCCTATCTGTTTTTATCCATTTTGTCTGTGAAGAATTTTGTAAACAATGGCAGTGATTACTAATCTTAGTTTAGAAAGAACAAATATTTCCTTGAAATGCTCCCCTTGACTTCCTGGCCTGTGCTGATGTGCACGCTGCCTGTTTCACTAGAGCATTAGCCTTGCTTTCTCTTTCTGAGACAGCCAGCTCCGATGACAGTTTTAGGAAGAGCGGTCGGAGGCTGAATGATGGAGAGATTTAATAATCAGCTGGGTTCACACATGTTAAAGTAATGCGCAGTCATTGAGCAGGTCATCCTCTCAAGGGAATGCTAACTCTGGTGCTATAAAAAAATCTACTGATAAATTTAAAACATATTGACTTTGTGTGGCATGCAATCAAAAGCTGGTGGCAATAACACAGCAGGGTTCTTAATCACTTTGCTGTTACAGTCGTGCTCCTGCTGTCATATTTCTAAAGGTTCATTTGTTAATTTGTTGAATGGAATGCTTAAACAACTTGTACGGTTTCCAACTTCTTGTGTGCTAAGAGTATAGTGTAATATTAGACTTCCAGATAGCATGGGGGAGATTTTTGAAAGAAATTACTACATGTGTTTACAACACAATGTGGAACATATTCTTGTGGGTCTCAAGAGGCTTTTAAATCTGTTTGGATTTTTAAAATTTTGCTTGCTTATGGGAATGTAACTCTTGTTAAACTGAACACATGATGGGAAATATTGGGTAAATTAGTGTACATACCTCTTCAAGCCAAATATATTACTTGAGTGTTCTAGGAAAAGCAGTAGATTATAGCTGCCAGCAGTACACCTGAATATTGGGATTTTGCAATTGTAAAATCTGACCACTGCCTATTATTATTTAGCTTGTCTATTTAGCTGGAGTGTTAAAACAGTGATGGCTGTTTAGTACAAGTTGTAGCAGTATTTGCCTGATGTACTGCAGCTACAAAGGTAATCTCTTTGGGAGGAGAGGGAATATGAAATACTAAATAAACAACCAAAAAAGGCATCTTTCTAATTCAGTAGCAGCATGGGTTATACAAGTAGAATTTTGTCAAGGTGAGTCCATTTGTCCTGGTATGAACTGGACTTTTCTTCTTCCCTCTCTGGTAAAGTAATCTTCTATAACAAAGATGTCATCTTATTTCAGCCACTATCATATGACGCTTTCATTGTTTCAACAAAAGATTTTGAAAATTACTTCTGGGGATATATATATTTTTTAAAGGAAGGTAATACAAAAATTTATTTCTAGAATGAAGTTTGCCACTGTCCTACAGAACCCCTCAGAGAAGGACCTGGGTGTTTCGGTTGACATGAAGTTAAAACATGATTTAGCAGTGCACCCTTGCGGCAAGAAAGGCTCATGGCATACTGGGTCACGTTAGAAGTGTAGCTGGCAGGTCAAGGGAAATAATTATTATTCTCCTCTCCTTGGCAGTCTTGAGGCCACATCTGAAATACTGTGTTCATCTCCTGGTCCCACAGGCCAACAGAGGTGATAACAAAACTGAGCCCAGCAAAGGGGAAACTGAGAGGGTCAGGAAGGTGGAAAAGCTGGCGCAGGCGGCAAGGTTAAAGGAGTTGGGCTGCTTTAGTGTTCAAAAGAAAAGACTCAAGGGAAACCTAAATGCTGTCTTCCACTCTCTGAAGGAGTGAGGGAGTCATGTAGAAGACAGATCCAGATGCTTTTCAGAGTAGCACAGTGGAAGGGGAAGAGACACCAGTGTGAAGTTGTAGGACGGGACATTCCAATTGGGTACAATTAAAAAACCAAAATCACTGTTTTGATTAAGTGCTGGTTTTTAAAGCATCGTCAGTGCTTTGGATCAGGATTTTTTAAAAAGCATGTAGATAACTAAAAAAAGATGTCAGTTCTCAGAGTGCTGTAATGAAATAACATTGTGTTTCCTGTTCTGATCCATCTTTGTAGAAGGTAGAGTGAAAATTACAAATACTTAGCTTTTTTAAAGCTAGAGAGAAAAAGAAAAAGAACTGATGCAGGAAAGTGAAAAGATAATCTGCAGTTCAAGAAAGATTAATGCTAGTAGGGAGTCCCTGAAAATTAAAATCCCAAATGAGTGCTTATGTCCATGGCAGCAAAGGATATAAACTTATATTTAACTTTTAACATTTGGGCTATGTAGAAGAAGAGACGTGCTGGTTTTAATCACTTTAACTGTGTAATATAAATTATATCTATTAAGCTGCATTTTGATCTAAAACATCACTATGTGATAATATCTTAAGTGGTTAACTCAAAACTTTTTAGTCATACTTTTGTATTTTAATGTTGGCAGGTGGAAGTTTTCTCAGATTCTTGTCCTACTAAAATTACCCCTAACTAAAGATGCATCCAGACCTGTCTCCTCATCTGCACACTGAAGAATGTAACCTAATTATCAGTCTGCTCAAGAAGTGTCACAAAGAGGTAAGGAGTTTTGAGCAGAGAAAAGAGTGGGTGGGTTGGGGAAACGATTGTCAGATAAATTAGCGAGAATATTATATGATCATAGAGAGAAAAGCCTCCTCTAGGCAGAACAGCCATGAAATGTAGCTAGTACGTTTTCACTGAAGAGGTATCTGACAACTGTGTGTAAAATTTTGCCAGTGACTTCATTAGGAAATAAAACATGCCTTAAAATTTCCAGTGCTACACCTTGACAAGTACGGACCTATTTTAAGAATTGAAATAATTTCTGCACCTTTTAGTACTGCATGCGCCTCAAAAAACAATAATAAAAGCAACTTCAAAGGCCTTCTTTTTGTACACTCACAGCATTTCCATATTCCAGCTGCCCACTGGGCAGATGCTTCAGTCTGTTTATAAGCAGATGTGGTGAGGGAGATCCAGATGTGCAGGATGCCTTACATTCGGTGCTTGGAGAGCTAAGTGCCAATTACTGTTTGACTTCCATGTTCTTAATAGGCACCCACCCAAAGGTATAAAATGTCAAACAGACTTCAGGCTTCTCATGGCTCTTCATTGCTTCAAGAAGATATATTCTTCATGTCACTTGTTTAAAAGTTTTTTTTTTTGTTTTGGTTTTTTTTTAATTTGCTCTGTAGTAAACCTTTAGATGTAGAAGAGTCAGTGTCTGCAATGGCAGTTTAGATACCTGTAGCATTGTTGCAATATTGTTAATTATTTTTCCCGTACTATTGTATACTCTGAATAGATGTTCTGTACAGATATATTTCTGTATTAGTGCATAAAAGGTCAATTTCATAGTTTCCACTGAGACAAATATATATTTAAATGTTAAATATGAATGTGAAAACAATGGTTTACAGTTACATGCAATCTACAGTATTTTCACTTCTATGTTCAGATGTGATGTTTATAATTTTTTAAATAATGCAGTTACCAATAAATTCTAAGACAATACATATAGTAGCTTTACTGTTTTGAGCAGAACTGTGCATTTTTGTTTGCAAAAGTTGTTATAGAAAGAAAAACAAGGTAATAATACATGAAATGAGAGAGGAGATGTTTTACATGAAAGATTTTCGCAGATTTTAAAGTAGCTTAACTAACGTATCAAAAAACTTTTGTAGTACCACATATTCTTATGATTTCTAAATTACAGCAATGAAGGGAGCAAAGTTTTAATACTAAAATTCATTTGCAGTGAGCATACTGTACTGGGTTTGTTCAGCAACATTTAATTGTATTTTGTTGGCACTTGTAGTGCAGTATCTTGAAATGTAAGTGTGCTGGAATCTCTTGGTGCCATCTCATATATGGTGCTTCCTGTACTATTGCTTGTCTGTTCCTATGCACTGTCTGTATTTTTTAAACCTAAGGTACGAAGTTCTTGTACAGAACATCACCAAGCTTTAAAACTGAAGATTGTATTAAGTGTAAGAGTTATGTTTTCCTTCTGCGTTCTAAAATTTTAATTTGCCTAAAAATGCTTTAGATAATTTGAGAGATTGTAAAGACTTTCTTTTAATCTTTTTTTTTTCCCCCTTTTATTAGTTGTTTTTCTATTTTGGAAACAACTTTAATGTTATAATGTAGCTACAAGTGTTCAGTAGCTAGAATTAAGTGAGAAGACTTTCCTTGTACATTAAATATTATGGTATCAAAAGGATTGCCAAATAAAATGACTGTCAGTTAAGAGGAGACCTTAACCTCTGTAGGCAATATAAAATTAAAATGTTGTCATTAACTTGTCATAATTGTGAAAACAAAGCCAATCAGAATAGAAAATGCACTCAGATTTGTCCTGCTTATTGGTATATACATAGTTGGGCTTTCTGTGTTTGGACCAGAGCATCCAGAAATACCCATTTACTCTTTAAAGTAATGGTTGACTGTTTTGTTTTATAAAAATGAATGTTAATGTATAAGCATCATAAAATTTTTGTATAATGTAGCTTATTAGATTTACTCTGAGTTGAAGAGTCAACTGGAACTTCCTTGGCAGCAAGTGATTCAAAGGAATCTATTGCCAGTTTGAATTAGGAAGGGACCAGAAGCAGCACTAATAGAGTCATGCACAGGATTATATTCTCTTGGTTTTGTTTGAAGTTTATCTTTACATGAAGAGGAATTACTTTTGTCCGTCTTGTGCTCAACTATTGTGCTGGTGATCTCAGAGCAGAAAGGGTGAAGATGGCTTCTTTCATACTCAGTTGAAAGGAGGCAATACCATTCCATTTAAAAGCCAAGGGGAATGTACTGAAATACTCTTTTAAAAAGTCATGGAAGTCTGAAAAATTAGTGACCTTAATCAGTTATCAGTGAGTACCTACTTTTTTTTTACAGTGCCAAAATGGCCCAAGAGCCTCGATGTACAAGTTGAACTAATATGAAGAAAAGTATTATTTTTGTTTTAATTGGGTGTCCTGTGTGTGCATTTTCACAGAAGTCAGTTTGATTTACTTTATTCCTAATCTCGAACCTGCCCATTGTAGAAAGTTTTGCATCTAGTGAGGAGAGGTCACTGGGTTTCCTATTTGATGACATTATTTTGATTTCTTTTTTATATTGCCACTCTGGTGCTGAGTATGTGCTTTAAAGAGACTTATTTTTATAGGTAGCAGCTGAAAGAAATGCGTGTTGTCTTGCAGTTATACCACTGTTAATAGGCGTAATAACTATTTCTGAGAAACCGATCCTTTTTTCCTTGTAATCTGAGCCAAAAAGTTGACAACTTAGAAATCTTGCTAAATAAACATAGATTCAACTCACTGAATGCACTCGTAAGAGTGGAGTTAGCTTGAAATGTGAGCACTCACCTTGAAATGTAATACACAGGTATGGGAACAGAATACAAAATTAAATCTGGATTATCTAAAATGAAAATGTTGTAAAAGCAAGATCAGCTTGTATTAAAGTGACAATTTATCACGTGCTTGAGAGTGTCATCTGATGCCCTTTATAAAGCAGAGAGGTATAAACAAGCTAAGTATAGCACTGCTGTAGTTAAGTGTTTGTCATAATATTTATTAACCCACTGTTACTTTCAGTGATGTTCTATTGGCTGAAATCTTGTCCAATGTTTGAATTCTCAATAGTGTTCCCATATTACTTGTATAAATCCATCTAGCTGCTCAACAACTACAGAAATGCACATAGGTTTCCTTCTGAAATATGTAAATGACTTTATTCTCGTCTGTTTTGGTATTCATAGGTTTGTTTTGTTGTTGTTTTTTTTTTTTAAATTCATTAGTTCTCTAAAAGATTGGTTAAATTGTCTCTGTTGATTGTACAGCTGTAAATATCTACTAAAACCTCCACTCCTTCAGGTTTTCTGAATTGCTTGGATGCTCTGCTACCAGATTCTGCTACCAGATTCTGTGGCATGTTGGCAAGCATCACTTTGGAAAAAGCAGGACTTTTAGAAGGATGCATTCTGAGCATGATTTGATGGCTCATAATTTGAAATCACTTCAGGAAACCCTGGCTAAGGGGACAGATTTTTATGGTGAATATCATCAGGTTACCTGGGGAATGCCTGCAGTTTTCTGGAACTAAGTAACATTTAAGTATGGATAAGGCCCATAGCTCACCTGTGTCATAAAGATGGTAAATGCATCTAATTTATTAACCTCAAGATCTAGGGAAACTTAATCTCCCATTTTTTTTTATACTAGTTTTAACATTTCATTCATTTAAGCTTTGTGCCTCCATCTTTTGGACCAACACATTCTTTACGTGGTTGGGATGATGTAGCATCAAGCCTCTCTAGGTCATGATGAAGTAATGAGAACTAAAGCAATAGAGGACATTGCCTCCAGGATGCCTGGAGATCTTCCTGCGTCTTTCTATATCACAAACTGGAGTTCACAATATTTTTTTGCACGTTATTCAAGCTAGTGTGAGTGACAGTGTTAAGACTGATTCCTAGATCAATAACATATATGTTTTACATGTAGACTTCATAGCTTCTGCCTAGGTATCCTATTTTAGTCTGGTTACACAACGTGGTGAGTACCTTCAACTTTCAGCAAGGCCAAAGTGGTTCAAATGATGTTGAAATGAGCTCTTAACTCCTAGCCTACTCAGTTAAAAAGTTAGAAAGCATCGTTTTTCACAAAAAGAGAAAAGGAAAAGAAGACCAGGATATGTTGCAAAATGCAAGTGACTTCTAAGAAATTTAGAGCTTCAGAGGAAGAAACATTTGAATTGTAAATCTTTTTTTCTTTCCCTAACTTATCAGCACAACATTTTGAAATTTTTTGGCCATTGCAATGATATTGACCGTGAGATGCGGAAGTGCTTAAAGAAAGAGGTAAGAAACAAATCTATTATGAGTTAAATGCTTAATAATAATAAAAAAAAGTCCACTGAATAGAAAGAGTTGCTTTTAGTAAGTAGTATAAATCAATAAGCAGGCCTTGAAATGAAAGCACATTCTGGAGTGGGCATTTGAGACCAAATTTAAATTATTTTGATAAATTTGTCAGGTAAAGTCTGGCTTTAAGAAATGGCATGGTCTATTTTTGGGTATAGAAAAACAAGTAAACAAATTTTAACCAAACAAATATTCCAAATAGGAACTGACACTTCAGAGGTTGCTTCTGATTTTTTTTCTGACTTTTTTTTTAGTAGTCGTATTCACACAGAATAGCATATAATGCAGTAAGGGTAACTTTTGCATGAGTAACACTTATTACTGAAGTCAGTTGTAGTGACTGAAACTACTGGATGAGCTGCCGAGTTAGGCCCTAAATGAAAATACTGCTGCTTAGGACCTGCTGATTGTGGTACTACATCTGCAGATAGGAGGAGTGGAAGACTCCCAGGAGTTCAAGCAGATTAACTAGTTAACGGGCATGTTTTCAGCAGAGTATCAACTGGTCTTTATATTTGCGGTTGTCATGCCTACAAGAGAGAACACATAAATGAACATTTCACACACCTTTTAACTTGAAATTGTACTTAATAATTTTGACATAAATTTCACAATCGTGTCTAAGAAGGGAAACTTCAAGTGCGTGACAGCTGGGACAGTTTGGGCCCCCTCTTTTCCCTCTGTCAGTCTCTGGGCATTAATTTCGTCTGCTCATGTCAAATACCATTTTTTCCCCCTGTAAAACCTGTTGCACAGATCTGGAAAATAACAAAGTTTCTCTCTGTGTTATCTTATTTTTCTTTGTTCCATTGAAGCCTTTACATTAAAGGGACTTCTTGATGGGTATATTTATCTCCTTCTTAAAATATGGCTACATTGATATGCCATTACTAGGAAACCCCTGAAAGGCTGTTCACAAGTATAGAATAGGTACAGATGGAGCTTTTAAAGATCCATTGTTCTCATTCTGTGTAAAAACATGGATGAGTTATTGAAAAATTAAATATTGGTATGGGGAAAAGTTAAGCATTCTGTAAATATTAAGTAATGTTTTTGGCCATTATTTCTGTTATAAACCAATCAGCATAATGAGTGAAAAACTGAAAATCCTTTCTAAAGTCAATCTGCTTAGTAGTTTTTATTACATTACATAGAGAAATGAGTATTTGTGGGTTACTTGGTTTTTGTTCTTGATACCAATTACTAAAAAATTGAACAAGGATATGCTCTAACTTAAGGCCAAGAATAATTTGCTTCTTGTGAAATATATACCAAATCATGCATTGATTTTTAATTTTTCGTTTCTTTAAGCCATGAAAAGGTTTCCTTTCTGGCTGCAGTGAAAGAAGGTTAGGCTTCTCAGTCTTCAGGCTTTTGGTAGCGCAGGGGCATACTTGAAAGCACGGTCATCTTATGCATGTGTCTAAACTGTGAAGGTTTTTGTGATTCCCTTTTACACTGGAGTCCCATCTCTGTTGCATGTTTTTTTTAAAACCATAAAAAACCACCCGCAAAACGCCTTACCTTCCTTCAACAAAAATTTGCCTTTGTTCCTTTCATCTTGGTGTATACTACTTTATCTGTGCATGTAATTAATGACCAGGATCAAAAGCAGACCAAATCTGTAATGACAAACTCATGTTTCAGAAGGCAGACACACTTAGATTAATCCGGATATTTTGAAAGGAAAAGAGCCTGACCTGTGCTCCAGACTAGCACCCATCCAACTTTTTCCTAGTTCATGTGTGAAATGTAGCTGTCGTACATAACAGGCTGTATTAAATAATTAAGTTCCTCCATGAGATTAACTGAATCTTCTTTATTAGTATGTTCTTATACTCTTTAGCTTAATACCTTCAAACTTAAAAGCATGTATTTTATCAAATAAATGTTAATTTCAAAGTAAAAATGGACCAATATACAGATATTAACGACAACTGCATTTCTAATACATTAGTCAAAGATATTGTTTCTGTTCCTGAGTAATAAACGCTCTGTACATTTTTAAATGCGACTTATCTGTTCAATGATAACAGCCGATTTTTTTAATTTCCTTATCTCTCTTCCAGTATGAAGAAAACAGGGCCAGGAACCAGGCGATACGGCGGCAGATAATTAATGCTCACAAAAATGCAGAGAAGTGAGCTGTGCTGTACTTGGGCAGCTGCATCTCAACAGGGACGCTCGGGTGAAAGTTGACAGAATACTCCTTTCCCGTCACCAACGCTCAGCCTGTGGTTTGTGAAACGGTGAAAAAATAAACACACCTAAAACATATTCATTCCCAGGAAGGCAAACAATGTGGAAAAAAATAAATAATAAATGATCACTCACAACTTAACTTTATTTTTGACCTCTAAAAAAGCCAACTATTGTGGCAAATCCTTGTTCTGGCATAGTTTTGTTATGATTGTTAAGTAATGAGGAATCTGTGTGTGGAGTATTATGTATTCAAGGCTGCTCTATTCCCTACCTTGTGCTGAGTTGCATTTATTGTTTTGTGTTTAGGAGTTTTTTGTTCATCTTGTATTTTTTTTATTCTTTCAAAACAGTGAATGACTTTTCCATCACTCTCTGTAGTGTTGTGATAACACTGCTTAAATGAATTAGCAAAAGGAAATTTTAAACACATGTGGCTTGAAATTGGAAATTACCTATCAAGTAATAATTGGAGCTCTAGTATTTTTATTGGAGCTAAAATGATGAAACTACCATCTTCCACCAAGAAGATTAAAAATCCTTCCTGCCAACTATAAGTCCTGTGTGGACTGTTGTAAGACAATTTGTTCATCATACCCAAAGCAAGCACAGCCTTAGAAATTCAGAATGGAAAATTTCCAGGGATTTACAAAGCATTGCCTTGATTTTTGTTAAATACAATCAATGTGTGCTGAGTGATTTTTTTGAAGAGGAGTTCTGCCAAAAATACAAGAACAATAGTTCTTCCACATACTCTGGTACAAAGATGAAGTCAAGTTATGACTGTTGCTGTTGAAGGAAAACCCACATTGAAGTGAAAGAAGGTATAACTTGTCTTTCAGTTGGGTAAATCAACTAGTATTGTGTTAATCAAGTTCCCTCGTGAGCCTACAAGAGCTGTTAATTTGCTATCAATCTGCAGAAAGTCCTGAACAAGGCTCTGAATTCAGAAGATTTGGTACTAAAACATACGTTGGTTTGTGCAGTGATGGAGCTGTTTCTCTGGGTGTCTGCTGGATTCACCTTATTTTTAACTGACTTTCCTTTTCTGCCTAGCAACAAAGACTACTTTAAAAAAAAAAATATAGTCCTGAAACGTTTTGAAGAAAGGGTTCCTGTTCTACAATGAATTCTATGGTTTGTTGTAAGAACCACTGTTGACCCTCAATCTTGAAATTGGTACGTGAACCTGTTTTTGAAAGAAAGCTGTATTTTGTGATCTATTTTGAAATATTTATTAGAATAATTTTACTTATTTTTTCACTAGCTGGATGGACCCAGTTAAATTAGTAAAACTTAGCCAGAAAGGTTTTCAAGTGAAAGTTCCAAGAAAAACCGAATCAATTGTTTCTGCACGTTTTGACACGCTCTCTGCTTTATTAGAGCAAGTAAATGATGCGTTATTTGAATTAAATACTTGAGTGGTTGGAAGTGGTGCAGTCTTTTTATCGGTGCACTTCAGAATACTTTTGAAGAGTACTTTATAGTGAAGTTCCCTAACTGGGAGCTCTGCATCCTTGATCCTGATCCTTCATCCATTTGTGATGAGAAAATCTACTTCAGGCAGGCTCTTAAAAAGCTTGAAATCTTTTAAGTAAATAAATAAATAAATAGAGAATTGTCCTAGAGATTATATTGAGAAACTGACATCTAAGTGCAAAAGCACTGAAGCGTTTCTTTCATCACCTTCTGAGTCCAGCTCTTTCACTAGAATAGCAACAAACCATGAATCCAAGAGCCACTTAACACAGCTCATTAGTCAGAATCATATTTTCAAAGATCAGTGTCCTTAATGAATGAAAGAACAAATGGCGTGCACGATTTCTATTGATACTTTGAACTATATTTAGCAATAAATCTATTTGACAGATAAACTTTGTTTACCTAGTTAAAGTATCCTCATGTTCATCCTGTTTCTCTCTGCTAATTGCCCACTAGAGCTGCAATACGAGATCGCCCATTGATTCTGGTGGGTTTGTTCCTTTTTTGAGAGGGTTGCGTTGCTAATTTGACCTTGAAGCTGAGAAACACTAGTGTAATAATACTTAGGATTTATCTGAAGGAGAAAGAGGGTAAGCAGGAAATGTTAAATGTGTTTTTTTGGTTTGCTGAGGTGAGCTGAGTGGGGAGTAGGGGACATGCTGGGTGAAATAAATCTTACCTATAAGGACTTTGAAGACACTTTATTGTAATGTCATTTATGTATGGAAGCATTTCCCCCCCTTGTTCTTTCTGAAGGAGCAAGTTTGAGGGAAAAGAAAAAGAAAGAAATTTGATGGAATTTTGTGTTGCATCATGTGTGAGAAGCTCTTGGGCACTTCACATGGGAAAGTGAAGAAGGGGAAAATATAAACGGAAAGGGGAAATGGTAGCTCTAATGCTCTGGTGTTAAGCTCTGCCTGCAAAGATCACTGTACTCGGTGCTCAATTCTACTAGGAATAGTTAAAACGTTAGTTGTCTGTCAGGGGAAATTAATGTGAGAGATATTCCAGCGAGTGCTCGGTGGCCAGCTTGCCATAAATTATTTTGGGACACCCTTAACCTGCAGTGAGGGCCCTGGCGCGGCGTAGCTTTGCCGCACCAGCACAACACCTGAGCAGAGACAGCACCTACTGCCTGCGCGTTTGTGAGCTCCACAATGATGGGAGATGAGAATTCAGTACATCACCAGCTAGTTTTTATCCAATTTAACCTTCCTCTGGGCTTTCTTGCAGGTAATTTAATAATTAACTTGATAAAGAGCTATAATACTGGCTTTCATGTACTATTCGTTGTATACCTCATCTCATGTACGCCCTGCATGTCTTTTGCCTTGTTTTTGGACTTTTTGGTGTCAAAGGGCCAAAATGTGCTGTATCCACATGGGCTCTTTGTACAGCAGGACTTGAATCCAGTATTACTGTTAAACTGCAGCGCCGAGCGTTAATGTAATACGAATATACTCTTTGTCTCTCCCTGCTCCACTCCAGTTGGTAACACCCTGAAGGAATTATGGCAGAAGCGTTTGTGGCAGATAAAGTCTATGTGCAGTTTCTACACCTCCATTTGGTTGAGCTGACGGTTCATACAATTTGGGTGAGGGCTGTAGTCCTGTGAGTGTTCTACCCACTTGATTTTTTTCCCATCAGATTTCCAGCTGATCCCCTGGTTATTCAAACAGCTGGGGGAATGGCTCACAAACACAGGGATGAGCTGGTTGGGAATTTTACGGGCGATCTTCCTGAACTTCCTGAATGTAAGTGCGCACTCAAAAAAACTCCTGTAAGAAATGTAGCCTTGGTACACACTCCACAGGAAAGATTAATATGAATAACTAAAATATGCAGCTGAAAAGTTAGTTATGCCAACTGTAATTGTGAATCATTGTAATGAGTATTTCCAGCGTGCTACATACTTTGCTAAAGCTCTTCACCACATGAGTAAAGAGTCTTCAACATTCCTTAATGTTGGCACTGCCCGTGCTTCAAAAGAATGTCTGACATCTAATACAAAATCTTTCCAATATAAATGAAAACATATTTCGATGGAATACCTAAAATCACGTGAACCACAGGAAAACTATGATATCAGAA
>JAHREE010000429.1:2554691-2655121 GCA_033628505.1 Tringa tobata
CCTGCGGCGGATGCCGCCCGCTCCCCCCCGCCGCGGCGGCCGCCATCGCCGCCCAGCGGCCGCGCCGTCCCGCCGGGAGGGGCTCCCTGTGGGCCGGCCGCCATCTTGGAGGGGCCCAGAGTAGGCGCTGCCCCCTGCCGCCTTGGCAGGCCCTTGGCCACCGTGGCGACCTGGCTGTGCCCAGGTCCTGGGGGCTGTGCCCAGGTGCTGGGTGCTGTGCGGAGGAATGGCTGCTGCCCTCAGAAGGGCTGAGTGCTGGCCTGGCTGCCATCACCCCATGGTCTCTGCCTCAGGTAAAATGGCGCCCATGCTCTTCCCTCAGTGGCTCCTTCGAGCCAGAAGTTCTCACAGACATATCCCGTGCCCTGAAATACTTCAGGGTTCTTATTGATCACCTGTTGATGCCAAATTCTCTTGCACAATCCTGTTTTATCAGCCACTTTTTTCTTTTTTTTGGGTGTAAATCAAGTTGATGTTGTGCTCAGAACAGTGCTGTTGAAATAAGCAAACTTGGTTGGACTTTGCTGTGCTCGGCTTGGAGCAGGGCCTTAGCACAAGGCCCTGTGTGTGTCCACAAACCGCAGCAATATAGATTTTGCGTGTGGGAATGATACAGATTTTGTACATAACTCTCTATATTGTATGGTCAGAATAGTAGAAAACCACACCTCACTCCCGCTCCCTCTGCCTGCTGGATTTGCCATTATAGTTATAACAGGTGTTTTAGAAAGAGCAACGATGTGCCCTAAACCAGACATTCCTCTTTTCCAAAGTTCATCAGGATATTTGAACTGGCTGATGAGCCTGGCACTGGAAGCAGCCAGGAATGTAAGGTCATCCTCAAAGACAGCTGGTGGTGTTGCAGTTTATTTTATTAGCAATTAATTTTGGCTAGCATAGTTGCTGGTTTGTCACTTGCTTTGTACATTTTATAATGTTGTAATTATTTATCCAGTGGCACCTTAGACTTTTGTGTGATTCATGAAACAATCTATCTGAGCAGTCTTTGTGAGTTGAAAATTCCAGCTTTTAATTCTTACACTTTCTTGTAGCTTTCCGAGCTAAATATTTGTGTGGCTTATTTTGCAGTATTTTGGTTTGCTTCATATTCTAACATTACTGGTAATGAATATATAAAGTACTTTGTGTGTAAGTGGTGTTAGTTAGACATCTGTGGTTACAAGCAGCCCACATAATCATATTCAATCAATATTAAATGTGTGCTACTGAATAGTTGTCTTTGGGATGTTGATGGTCCCAATTTAATTTAAACTTCATCCCACTAGTGCTTCCAAAAACCTCAGAGGAAAACAAATCAAAAATCAAATCCCCAAATGAGTAATTCCAAATGGAATAACAGATCTCTCATAATTGGTCCTCAGTGGCTTCATTTAGGTGGATACACAAGCATGTGATATGCAACAGCAAACAGTCCAAAACCTG
This sequence comes from Tringa tobata, assembly GCA_033628505.1. Classification (NCBI taxonomy): domain Eukaryota; kingdom Metazoa; phylum Chordata; class Aves; order Charadriiformes; family Scolopacidae; genus Tringa; species Tringa tobata. Next base: position 2,556,135 of record JAHREE010000429.1, read on the forward strand.
GTCACTATTCACTGTCATACAGCTAGCAGATGGCAGCCGTGGAGAATGGGTTTTGAGAAACAAGACTTTTTTTTGTGATAAGAGTTTGTTTATTTTAAATAGGAAGACAGAAAGGGCTGGTTGGAGTTACAGTATTCGCTGTGAGGAAAAGATTTAAATGCTAGAAGTTTCTTCAGAAAGCCAATTTCTGATGCAGCTGTGCTGCTGGTGGTTCTGTTCCACAGGATGGCCAAGAACAGAAAGCATGAAGGCTAATGAGGGGTAGCAACAAGGAAACCCAAACCTTTCCTCTGTAGCTTCTTGGTATTCAAAATGGAAACCCTTAAATCATCTTCTAGTTATTAAAAGAACAAAACATTCTCCCTTGAATTTTTCTGCACTGGGCTTGTGTTCAAGGGCTTCTGTTTCTATGCTCGGGGCTGTGTTCAAGGTGAGGGGGAAAATGGCGTAGTTGAACTAAATCTCCTAATTGGGAAGTTGCGTGTTGTTGCAGGGAGTGGTGCATCAAGTGGAAACCAATTCCAGTGGACAATACCCACTGGAGATGTTGTAATGTTATCTCTGTTGTTAGGTTTTAGCATGTATGAGAAGATACTGCGTACAGAAGTTGTGTACCATACCGTATTCTGGGGAAACAGAAGTGCCATACCTGCAAGTGAATTGAGAATTCTCCCTTTGAGCAGGATGGCAGGCAGGGAACTTTGTCTGTGAGAAAATATCTCTGCTTTAATAGGTTGAATATCAGAGGAAAAACTTGGGTCATTTTATTGATGGCTTGATGGGGCTTGAATTGTTTGTGATTATAGATTAACAGGCCTGTTTTAGTGTATTGTGCTGCTGCTGGGTTGAAGTTTCCTCATGTAGGAATGATGTAGGTCATGCCTGGCAAGTCCAGGTTGTGTGAATCTTGGTCTTTGTGTGTTCTTTCCTTAGTTCTTATGTTGCCTTCCATTTGCAGCCAAGGAGGTTCCAGAGATCGCACAGCAATTCTCATCTGTTTATGTGAGGGAGTTACTAGGGGAGGGGAAAAAGTAGAGGCAGCAATGTAGGTTTGTTGAAATTATTAGTAACATCTAAAACTGCATTTGAAGCAGTGTTGTGTGTGGATGCATATATATGTGCATGTATAAATGTATAAAAATTAGTACAACAGTGAAAAAAAAGGAATGGCAAATTTAGCCAACTTTAAATCTGGAAGGTGTATGGTTGTTTTCTTCTGAAACTGCCTGGTGTATTGAAACCAAATGATACAACAGTGCAACCTCAGTGATGGCGTTTACTTTTATTTTGGGGTTTTGATTCGGCATATGAAAAGTCAAGAAGTGTTACCTAAAATCAAGAGAGAAAACAAAATACATTAATCTTTCTGTTGTCTTTTGAGACACTGCAAATAGGCATTTTAATTTAGGTGTGTTTAACTTGGCTTTGACAGTGAGAGAAGCTAAAATAGCAGCAGCAAGAAGTTTTGAATTATCATCTGTCTCTGTGCTAATCTGCACTGTAGAATTATTTAAGCTAAATGCAGAATTATCTTCTGAGTCTTGCCATTCCCAAACAAATCAGATTGCTAATACTAATGAAGGATGTGAATGGTGTACAAATATAGCAAATAAGTAATTTGCCATTTTTCAGCCCAAGAGAAGGCATGACTGGCTAGTGGATTTGCATACAGACTACACAGATGTTAAATATTTTTCCTTAAATAATTATAATAATTTTTTACATTAAATACGTTTAGTTCCACTTGACCAGCAATGACAAGTAATGCAAGTTATTTTTGTTGTTGACACAAACTCTTTTAAGTAATTATGGCTTACTCTCCAAAGTTAAATCACCATACTCTTATCTTCATTCCAGCTTCCTGTGAAAGTGGTGGTGAATAAATGCTTCAACAGAGTCCCTTGGCGTTTATGGTACATTACAAAAACCCAGTATTTAGCAGAATCGGCCAAAAATAGCCTTGGGAAACCTCAAGTCTATCAAGATGCTTAGATTTTAGCTAGTGATGGGCCCAAAAGAAAAGTCATGGACTCAGACATCTGTGAACTTAAGTTCAGATTCATATCAGTTTTTATTTTTCAGCTTCCTCTTAACTTTGTAAGCAGAACCAAAACCATGGTTTCAAGTCTCTTGTGTCCTGAGGATTAGATGTGTTTGCTTGAAACTAAATCCAAATTTGGTGGTTTAGGCCTGTGCTAGTTCTTTTTTTTTTTTTTTTAATTTTATTAAAATGAAACCAAGTATGAGTGCCACCTTAGCAGCTGGCCGCATAAGCTGCCGTTTTACCATAGCTAAATTAAGATTCTCAGTTTAAGTGTAAAATTGGTGCTTAGGAAAGAGAAGAACACAGGATGCTGCCCTGAGACAGTTGGCAGGTGGTAGGTTGACATAGCATTTTCCTCCAGACCTATGATGGGCCCCTCAGTCTTGACTTGAAACCAAGTACTGGAATGATAATATAGTATTACTGTTGAGCAGAGACTGGTTACAGCGTAGGACGACAGTTGCATACATACAAAGTGCGTGAAGGAATCAGATTAGATACACTAGCAATTTTCTGTTATAAGCAACTATGTAGACAGGGAGTTCGTAATTGCAGTTGGTTTTCTGCATAAAATTGTTGTATTCTATTACATTCTTTTCACAGCAACATTAGGGAGTTCTTTCAATTGGACTTCTTTTGAAATTGGTTTAAAAAACGATATTCATCTTAGTTTACAAATAGACGCCAGAGCTAGGCTGGTGGTTTTGTTTTGCATGGTTGTGGGGAATTGTTCAATTCTCCTTTCTGAGTCCTCTTTCTCTAGGTCAGCAGCCAGCAGCGAGGAACATTAGGTAAAAATAAAACTCCTATTTTTAGTTCAGCTACATAATGTCCTATTTATAATACTGAAATTTCAGCTACTACCTGGCCCCTTTCACTTCAATGAACCATCTCTCCTCTGTGAGCTCTCATTGCTCTTTTTTCACACCTGCCCCATTTGATTATTTTGCTGTTATTTTTGTAGGTTTGGGGATGCTTTTCCAAGAGGGCTCTTAATTTTGCACAGTGGTGACCGCTATTGATTCAAGTGGGAAAGTAAGGGCAAGTAGCAGCTAGCAGGGGATACTCAAAACTTGGTGTAATTCATCCTCAAAATTTTAAAACCATGGAGCTCTTGGGAAAAAAAAAAAAAAAAAAAGAAACTGCAATTGTAATGATGTATCAGTTTCTGCAACATCCAGATAAATGTTTGCTACTGGTTTCAATCCCTCATGACTACATAAAATAAGATACTTTAACTTCATTTTCCTCAGGATGATACATGACAGTCATTTTCTTTTTTTTCCCCCTTTTGTTTTGTATAAATTCTAACACAGCTCACCACACTAACATTATACCAGGGAGAAGGAGACAAAGAAGGGCATATACATAAACATCTTATGGCTAGCCAATAAGCTGCCTACTGTTTGAAAGTGAAATTGTTAAAAATGTGTTGAAATCCTCAGAATTTAACTGAAGTCTGGGGTTTTGGCAAATAAAAGATGGTCCTCGGCACAGGACCTTAGGGAAAAGGCATTTGTACAAAGGCAGTTGTTACCCTTCCCGCAATGTTGGAGATAAGGCAGTAATTGTAACAACAGGAATATGGTTGTCCAAAATTCATTTGTCAGCTTAAAGACTTAGAAGGAAATGTTGATGTGCTCCTAGGCATGGTTCTGCCACCATCAAAGAGTGCTGCAAAATGGTAATATCACTCTGGTTAAGCCAAAACTAATGTAGAAAAATTCCCAGTTAGAAGCAGCTTATGAAACCAGATAGACCCTATTATACACCAGGGACCAGGTGCTGAAAATAACTTTTGTAAAACATTTTATTTATTTCCTCCATATGATGTATCTCACTTGAAAGAAATGAAATGACTTGTAAACCTACTGCTTTTCAACTGGGTTGAGTCATGCTAGAGACTGATGAGGAGTTAGGCGGGGGTGGAGGAGGAGGGAATGTAATTCTGGTAATGTGGAGACCTTGTCATTGTGTGGCAGAGTTTGAGTTTTAAGAACTGTGATAATGCTTGAGAGAAATTTTTGCACGATATGTATGATACATGATGCCAGATATACTGTGCTGGGCTGGGCTGTGTTGGAAACTGAATAAATAGCTTGAGCAAGTAGTTAGCTAAGCATGGCCGGTTTGTCATAACAGCAGTAGCAAAGTCTGATTGTTGGAAACAGCAGTTCTTTAAGAAAATGGGAAACTGCTTTAAAAGAGGCAAAAAATAATGTAAAACCACAATTTAAAAAAACAAAGCAACAAACCACGTAACCTATGCTGCTTCACAAAATTCAGTGGCAGAGGTACAGAACACTTTATGTAATTAGATTCCATATATAAATAGCTCTGTATTTCATGACATTTCAGGTACCTTCTGAACAACAAAAAAGCTATTGTTTCTTTGTGTTCTGTTTCATCTCCTTATCTGAATACAGATCCAAAGAGAATTTCTCCTTCTCAGAGAGTTCTTCATTACCTTCTCTACTATGCACTTTTTAATATCAGAATAAATGATAAAAAATTAAAATTGAGAAAAAATATATATCTTACGGCTTCTCTGTCTGAAAACTTCCATCTGTAGTTGGGTAGAAGATTCCTTTTGAAGAGAAGGGCAATGGTTGGGTGAGGTTGGGTAGGATAAACATGTAATTCTATTGTTATAGTTGGTATTGCAGTATCTGTGAGAGGAGAGGAGTGTGGCTGGGTAGAGTTCTGCAAAAGAGGAATATTTGAGGATTGTCAGTCCCTGCTTAAGGAGAGACCACATGAGCGAATGAGGTCAACACAAGGGTGAAAATAGAAAATGTGAAAAAGCAGTAGGGTGAGAAGAGCCCCTTGGAGAATGCCCACATTGTATGAAGGGAGGAGGAGGAAGAGGAGCCCACTGAATGGAGCTCTGAGAAGAAAGGCAGGAAGGAAGCCCACTGAGTGTACAACTGTGCACCAAAATGAAGTTCTAGTGAGAGACGGGTAGTCTGTGATGTCAGAAGTATCAATGGGGGGTTGTAAGAGCTGGTAAGGGGAAGACAATGTTAGATCTTGAATTTAGAAGGGCCATCAGTGATGTCTGTGACAGCTGTTTTAGCAGAAGCTAGAAAACACATTTCTGTAGGTCTGAGGTGGAGACTGTTCTGTGCTCACAACAGCTTCCTAAGTGAAGAAACTCCCATTTTTAACCTTCTTTAACAAGTTATGATCATTTCATGTCTTGTAACAGACATCCTTCAGCTATTCATAAAATGACTAATTTTCTTGCACTTTATACAGTCATAAATAATGTGTGTTAGATGTTACCATTCCTGGCTGAGCTCCAAACTCTGTTTCTGCAAAGAAGCTTCTACTTAACAACAATCAAGAGAATGAAGATGCTGCGTGGTATTTTTTCAAATATTTGGAGTGTTTACTGCAACATAATACATTTGCTACTCATTGCATTCTCTCAATTTTTTTTTAATAAAAAGCTCCCACCTCCTTCCTGATCTCCCTTCCTCCATTCACCTTTCACTTTGAGCAGAATCCTTTCCAAAGCAATCAGCTGGATCTCACCCAAGTGCAAATATGCTAAATTATGCCATTGTTCTGTTTTTCTTGAAGGTTTTTTCCACCCCCACCTCCCTTGTTTAATGCAAACCCATTTGATACTGTCTTCTTGGCTTTGTGGAACATGGTGCATACGTTCAGTATAGCCTTTCAATTATTTGAGTGTATTTAATTTAAGTTTCTCTTTTTGACTTGCTTTTCATAAGCTTTGCAAACAGTTCCAAACTGGTGAAGTTTTCAAACCTGGTGCTTTACTTTTTTCTAGAGCCTTAAGTGCCAACTTAGTATAGCTACATCTGCATTTGCTATTAAACATCTTCACTTAGAGACAAGGAGAAGAGTAATACTGGCATCGAATTCAGAGACAGCATGATAATTCCCTTCATTTATGTTAGAGAAGAACAGTTCCTGGAGGCAGTGAAGACTTCAAATATTTTCTTTGTATTTAATGAAAAAATGCTATTGCTCTAGAGCATAAAATGCAGCAATAAAGTGGGAATACACTGGTTGCTTTTGCACACATGCATTCTGCCTGCCTGTGGATGAAAGGTCATGACAGATAATGAAAACACTGTGTAAAAACAGTTTGCATCCTTGTATCTTTGATGCATTAAGGTGCTGGTGCACTGAATGGGATTGAAAATATTTGTCCATCAGCAGAGGGAATATTTACAAACATAGATGATGAATAATTTCTTATGGTGGTATAACTCTTCAAGCTTGTCTGTTTCTTGGACGCTAACAGAATACATTGGTTTTGTTCCTTGTGAAAAGGGGCCAGTGCCTGTCTGTTGGGCTATATTAATCTGCGTTGTCAAATTAAACTTTAGGTGAAATTCTACCAGGAAGGCAGCTGATCTGTTGTCTCTGGTATATTTGAGGAATATGACTGGAACACAGCTTTGGTTTTTGCTATAAGAGTCTTGATATTTTATTTGTATCCAACAAGTTAGACAGATACAGGAGAAAGACAAATTCCATTTGGTATTTGAATATGTATGAGAAAGAGAAGACGATCTTAGGAGCCAGCTGCAAATAAGAGAGTCTTATTCACAGGAAATTGGGAGCACAGTTCAGAGAATATATTTAAGAAAGTCAGTGGCATTGAAGCAGCTAGAAAAGAATGTGTGGTGAGACAATACTATGCTAATAAGAAATAGAAATAGAATGCTACTGCAACCAATAGTGACACAGAAAACAGTATGTAACTGTCTTCCAATGAGATGGAGATAATGAAGTGGAAGTGAAGTAGAATTTAAGTTTGAGATACAAACTGTGATTTCAGAATCCAGAGATTGTTCATTAAGTATCTTGGAAACTGAGAGCCTTTGAGATACTGCCTCTTCCTTGAATGGTTTTGTACAAATTAAAATACCAAATTAATCGCAGAGAAAATTATTCTTCATATCCTGTCTTAAAATTAGGAATCTCAAAAATTATTTCCCATCCTAGCCAGAAAGTTTCTAATTTTTACTCAATGAAACTAGTAGGTCAAGAAGCATAAGTTTATCTTGCAATTAGATAGCTTGGCAGTATTATGTCTATGATAGGTTACTGTTTTTCCAATCATTTCAATAGTAGATTAACAAACAGGTTAGCAGCCAACTGTAAGATGATGCCAGAACACATTAAATTCACAGATTCAGTTAACAGATAACACAGTCCTAAAATCCTTATTCTGCTGAAATACAGCGTGGCTGAATGAATGAATCTACCAGAGAAAGACCTACTGGCAGTGATAGCAACATAGTTGAATTTAATAGGGAATAAGTAATAAATACTGAGGACTTTATGGTCAAGTACAAGTAGTCCTTTGTCTTTGCTATATGCAGAAAATAAATGATGAAAAATATTGCTAGAATTTTATGGTTTGCTACCAACTATGTTTAGAATTTGAAGTACTTCTTTATTGTGTATCCTTTAGGTTTTCAATTTGAAGTCTGGTTTTCCTGAATAGATTTGGGTTCTGGAAATCTGAATGACTGATGTACTTTACAAAGTTGTAGTACAATTGTGTAGTAGCATTTTGCAAACTAGGTGGTAAAAAACTCATTTTGTGGAAGACAGAACAAGGAATAAATTTAGTTTTAGCAAAGCTTTCTTTCCACCACTGAATATGATGACATCTGTATAAAAGTAATAGTGCATCAGTACTACATGAAGAAGGATATGCATGAACCTCTGAGCACATATACAGAAAACCTGGTTTTCTTCAAAGGACTGGGGATCCCCAGGTCATTAAAATGCCATGAAAGCTTTGATTTTTAATACCGTTTTCGAGCTCCTCTGGAGCAAGAAGAAAAACGGTGGTGAATGGGCAGGACTTGCAAAAGGTAGACCCCAAAATCTGTTGTGATGTTCTAAATACCAAGTTCTTCGCTGGCCCATTCTTGCCCTTTCAGCTGAAATGGGGCACGGAAGAGCTGAAGACTGGTCTGGGATTCTTGAGTGCTCTGCTGCCCAGTACCTTTTATAATCTACGTGACATTCTCTTGCCCTTTTTCCTATCTTTCAAACCTTCTGGGGAGAACAAAATTCTGATTCATATTGTAGATACCTGCTTTCACATAGAGATTTTACATCCTTGAATTCATGGCTTGAAGGGAGTAAACTTGAATGAGAGGGCAGCGGTGACTTATTTGTCCCTCTTGTCCCAAATGCTTCATCATTAAAATGCACCACCCTTAGAAGATTTTATGTGTGAAAATTGAGGCAATAATATTTCTTAAGTGACTGAAGTGAAGCATGGACTTAAATGGTAAAACCACTTCTCCAGAAGAACTTCCAGTTGGTTAAGTAGGATTTTTCCTTCAATAGTAGTTCTGAATCTGGTCTTTTTCTGCTGGCTCTTTTTTTTGCCACTAATTCATGTTTTGCATATGCATAAGTAGGACTTCTCTGTTCTGGTGTTAGATGTCCCAGTCTCCAAAGGTTCTCACTTCAGTTGGATACATAGAAAAAAGCAATAAAATTAACAGGTATATATCTCCTTTACTTCAACTGTGGAAAAATCCGGTTTCTCCATCAATTTGAGTGACAGCTTTGGACAAGAAATTATCATGTTTATTTTCCTCCCAGTCATCTTCCTCATTGTTAAAGGACAGGTGAATAGATACTGTTTCTCTGCTGGTATGTTCACAACAGCATAGAAAATTAGCTTTAAGTAGGTGTATTTCTGAAATGTATGTTTTTAAGTCCCTGTCAGGGATTGGAATCAGTTGGCTGTTATGGTTTTAGTTGCTAGTTAACATTTTTTTGTGTTTTATTCTTGGGACCTGTGTCACAGATGCCTGTGGCTCATCAACAGGTGTTCTGTGCACGTTTTCCATGGTAAAATTTGATACAAGAATTAGGCTTGTACACAGACTCTTATTTGTCATGCTTTTTTGGCTTGAAATGAGAACTGAGCCGTGATTCTGGAAGTTGGTGTCCTGTTTGAAAATGGTTAAACTGAGTTGTACAATTTATTCTACACAGAAATAAAATTAAAGCACATAAAGATCCTCTTCACTTACTGCTCCTGTCAAGTTCTCCATTAATGATGGCACATTAAGAAGAGGAGGAACATGCTGTTCATTGTTTCTTTACTGTTAACGTAAAACAGTTACTCTTGATTGGAATTTGGAAAAAGCAGTGATGTTTCTAGGGAATTATTCATGACTTGATACTTAGTGCTCCTGAAACTGGATAACTTTCATGCATTCTCCTGAATTTTATCCTTTTCTAAACTCTCTCAGTTTTAGCCCTTTCCCCTTTTTCTTTATCTCTATTACTGTGTATAAACTTAAATAAATACAAATTGAGATATTAAGTAGCTTTTGATGGGAATGCGTGCAATAGGAAACTTCTTCTGTTGCCTGGCCCTTTAAGAATTATATATCACATCATGATGTTGCCACTGAGACTTTCAGGATTATTGTGATCCATTTTGTTTTTCAAGCAGAATGCAATGATCTTTGAGTTTCCCCTTGCTGCTTTTCCTTCTGACATTTTGCTATAATTCAGGAGAAGGAGGAATGGGAGCCACAACTTCCTGTGAAGGAGAGTTTTTGCTTTCCCCTCAAAGCCGTGCACATCTTGCAGGCTTATTAACCTTTAGGATAGACAGAACTTCTCTCAGGCAGTGGTGTGTAAGGTGCATAACAATAGCGGCCAACCCTTTTAACCTTTCTGCTCTTACTAGGTACAAAACTTTAATAAGCAAGTGTTAGGTCTGTCATGTCTTGGCTGTTTGTCTTAGTGCTGTTCTCTTTCCCAGTGTATCTGTAATATTGATTACAGCAGCTATCGAGGCATGTTGAAATGATGAGTGTAAACTACTGTAACTACTGACGGAACCACGTGTGTGGCTGTGTTTTGCCTCCATCACGGTCCCTCCCCTCACACATTTGCTGCTTCCAGACTCATGGGGTACCGAACCGGGTAAGCTGTTTTCCTTGGGTAGTTGTGCATCATGCCTGATTTTTTCCCTGCTTCTCCCTGAGCTGGCAGTGATTCCAGAGGCAACAAAGCAGTTCATTGACAATCATCCAGGAAGAATTGCTTTGTTTTCTTTATTAAACTGTGAATTTATAAGACAGAGACTGGAATGGGTTTAGTTCTAGTAAGTTAGAACAGCCTAGAGGGTTTTCTGTGCTATACCAGCAATCTCCAGTGTACTAGTGGTAACATCCCTACTGCAGTGTAAATCGCTGGGTAGCTCAGCGTACCTTTTATTTAGCTGAATATAAATAAACAGCAGGATACTTGAAAGAAATAACACTCCAGAGAAAACACAATCCTAGTGCAATTAGAGCATTTCTATTTAGATAATTGCTCACTGAAATTATAAGCTCGGATCTAATCCTCAAAGGATACAGAAAATTGGCAGTTCCAGGATGATCTGCTTCTTTCACTCTTTCCCCCACATAATACATGAATATCTTTGTTTCTCAAACCCTAAATGCTGATTTTTTTTTTCTTTTCCTTTTTTCCTGCTATAGTGAGAGCGATACTGAAAATGACAAAATAGCAAAGGATGCCCTGGAGATAATCTAATTTTTGAGGGAATCTATGTAGAGAAGTGATAACAAGCGTGATAATTTACTGCTGCTTGAAAGAAAAACATGACCTCATGCAGTTACAGAGGGGCTTGCCCTAATTATGGGTGCAGACAGGGTGGTCACTAGAGTATTGGTGAGACAGGCAGTAATCTCCACAAACAAGTATTTACCTAAATGAGACTCTCTTTTATAGGACTGCTTTTTGTGAATGTTTTTTTTTCCATTTCTGAGAACTGTAGCTTGGTGCTTAGGCTAGGAGGTAGAAAATAGGGTTCTGTTCCTGACTGTCCTGTTGACTTTGCATGTGAGTTTAGGTCCACTAACTGAATTTCTTTGCATCTTTTCCCCTGTCTATAAAGTGGGGGTTACCAGCCATGGGTTTGAGTTACTTCACATGCTTTAATTTGGTTTCTTTCTTCATGTCTTTGTCAATTTTTTTTTAATCTTTAATTTTGCTGTTAAACTGAGACCTTTAAAAACCAGAAAATTGGGAGTACAAAGAGACTTCCCTTACACAGCAGAGTGGTCTGAAAATGTAGTGTTTTGCCCAGAAAGAAACTTTTTAAGTTTCTTTTAAGTTTTTAAATTCTGATGAGTAAAACAAATTTCCCCTATAATCCATGTCACTGCTTCATTCAGTTGTGTTTTCTTAAATGTCTCCTTAATTCTCTGTTTGCAATGCATTTTATGAGACATATTTGCACTTGCAGTTTATAGAAACATTTGCTGCCTTGAACACCTGCCAAAAAGTAAATTTTTCAAGGATGGAACTAGAATAAAGATCTTTGGGTTTGTTGAGTTCATAAGATTAAAATCAGAAGTTTTTAAAACATAACATTTCAACACATCAGTTACTGAAAAATGATTGAATTCATTGGTAAAGCAAAATGTGAAGTCAGTAAAGATGTGTATGAAGTACCCTTATTGGTATCAAAAGCTAGCTCTGTATTTATATGAGAAGATTCCAGATCAGAAAAGTCAAATGTTGCTCTGTGTGTGACTTAGAAGTATTTACTGGCTAGGGGAGTAAAATATGCCTCGAAATTTCAATTTTGTATGCGTGCAATTGTTTTCTGCATATTCCAGAGCTCAGATTTTTTTTCACAAATACATGAAAAAATGGGTATGTATCCATATGCAATTTCTGTGCACTAGGCCTCTTCCCCAGATCCTTAACATTAAAGGGAAGGGAAAATCTGTGGGTGTGAAAGTACGGGGGCAATCTGAGAAGCCGCTCTTTAAATGGTATAGGATTGTGTCATTCTGTCTCATAAATTACATCCTCAAACAGTCATTTACTTCTTAATCCTACTTTTGAATAATGAATATTCATCTAATCTGTTCTTGGTTCTCCATGTAATTCCCATCACTGAAGAGCATCTTTCCACAGCCACAGAAAGGCATTCTGAATTTCACTTCTGAGGACCACTGTGGCTTGGATTCGCAGGGGTTTGCTCTGCTGTGTTTTGAACAAGCCCGGAAGGTCTGGGTGCAGGTGGAAGAGATGAAACTGTTTATTTTCCTTTCCACCCTAGAGTGTCATGGCATGTAGCAGTTCAGGTCCCCAGCATAAAGTAAAACTGATAGAGACTAAGCCTTTGCCTCAAAGGACTGTTTTTATTGATTTGGAATTGGTAAAGTCAGCAACAGTCTGCTCAGTATCCTCCCCATTCATGCTCTGTTTGACGCTCCCAAATGGGTGCAGAGTAAAAGCCACAACAATTGAGGATTCTTCTGAGCTGAGGAAATGCTTGTTGACAAATTTCCTTGATTATAATTTTGAATCATGCTGTTAGATCAGGGCACAGCGGACTTAATGGCTGATGAAGTCATCCACATTTTCCTTTGTTGCTTGTGGTCTGCTGAATGTTCTCTTGTATTACTGCAGGACACAACTTTATGAAGTTGATGTGTTGTTATCAAAGCCTTTTAGTGTGGCCATTACACACCTTTTTTTTTTTTTTCCTCTTTAGCAGTCCGCCATCTGCAAGAGCTGTTTATTGTATCCAAATGATTGTGATAGCATTCAGTTAGGGTATAAACAATAGCAGGGCTGGTTTCATTAGCAAAGGGCACACAGAATCGATGTCTAGGTCTGATTCCTTCATTCTTAAGCTTGTATCAGTATAATTCATGTTTAAGTGGTTAACCTCGGATTTACTTGAGCTCAAGTGAAAACAGATACAGGTCCATGGACTGACACTATTCATGTTGATGGGAAACCATTTATATTGCTGCCAAATTGTTGGAGTTTTTTATTACAGTGGCAGTGAATAAAAGCCAGAGTAAATCATAAATTTCAGTACCTGTAATATGTGAGAAACGGAGCCATCTTATAGTAGCAGCCCTAAATTAATTCCCAACAGTCATTTATCTTCATTGTTTTCTACAGAGATTGGCTGAACATTTTTAATACACATAGCTTTATGTGGGCACTGATTATAAAATATTGTTACTTTTCTTTGTATTAAAACACTCTTCACTGATTATATATTTGTCCCAGAGAGGAAAAGAGTAGAAGGACTCCCATGGCAAATTTTTATTCCTGTAGCTTCTCAAAAATATTAAAAAAAATTAAAAATCTCATGAATCAACTTAGGCTGGTAGATTTCCACATTTCTGCAGGGAGTATATCACAGATGAAGCAGGCTTTCTCAGGGGGGATTATACCTCATTACTTGGGAAAGTTAATTGGTAGTGCAAACCCCACAGAAGCATCCCCTTCATCTGCAGACACAAAATACCCAAGCTGTCCACAATAACCTCATTTTCTAGTCTTAAAAAGGAAAAAGGAGAGAGAATCGTGCACTTAAATATTATGAATTTAACTAGGGTGAGCCTATATGCTGCTGAAGCACGTGATTCCACTTGGTGCCTTACCAAATGCTGGCTGGAATCAGATTTTCTGTCTTACCTCACTGTGTATTACCCTTCTGCTCCGCAGCTTTTGGATTGAATGCTCCTTGGGAGGGGCTTGCTGTGTATGGCCTTGAGGAGCACGTGCATGGAGTGTTGTATGTGGACGTTCAGGGAGGGAGTTTGCCACCAAAACCAGGTGCGAACTTCTCTGTGTCATCAGATTTCTGTGAATTTATATGGAAGTCAGCAGGACTGGAAGGCAGTGGTTTGCCTGTATGGAACACGTACAAAAGACGGGAGTCAGAGGGGCTTTGACGCACCAGCAGCTTCTGTCATACTATATAAATAGCTGCCTGATACTTGGAACAACGTACCCAATTTTCCCTTTGCATAGACTTTTCTGAAATACAGCTTACTTTTTCTTTGAGTCTCCTTTAATACGTATGTTGGTGGTGTTACTGGAGCGAACAGAGGCCTTGTATTTCTGAATGTCTGTAGGGAAGGTCCTCTGCTCCGTTCAGCATCTGAGCTGAAGGGATATTAGAACTGGTGCTGACAATATCATGTCATCACCAATTCTTTGGAACAGGGCTTGTGCTCATCACAATGTTGAGTGTTTCTTACAGTACTGCATTCTAGAAGGCATAAAATTACCGGTGCAGGAAAGAGGCTGGATTCTATGTGAAAATAAAAGCAAGATGGTATTAAAATAAGACAATATTTGAAATGCCAGCAGAGGCTTCTCAACATTCACTGCTGTAGCTGTTGTTGCCTCTTAGAGACAACTGGATATTACATGCCTGGAAATTCTGTACCGTTCCTCAATGTTTTTATGATTTTTCTTACTGCTGGTGGTTAGCACATATCCCTACCTAAAACTGTTTCTTTCTCATTATGTCTCATCCAATGGGAAGAATAACTGCTGATTCGGCAATAACCAGCACCTCAGGCCAGTTTTAGAACACAGGGACTGCTTTTGTGACCAGGCGGTTCCACGAAAAAGCAGGGAATGGCACTGAGTCATGGCACCAGCTGCATTTGCTCAGGCTGCAGTTAAAAGCCTTCATTAATTTGTTGTCCAGCAGTTTGTACCCGTGCAAAGTACAGGTAGAATGTCACTGAATGAAAAAGGTTGCTTTCACAGAGACAGATTTATTGAGATTGGATGAAGGACCAAGTGGGCTGCTTCTTGCTTCTGCCTCTACTTTGCATTGCCTGCTGCACGGTCCTGCATCCCGCTCACGTAAGCAAGAGTAGTGTCTAATTCCTCCATCCACACTACAGCTGTTTCTGCTTTTATATCATCTCATGTACTTCAGAGGTTCTTGGGCCATAAAATGAAGCTCATTTTGCAGATCACTGAACTGGTGGGAGAGTCTTCTACCCCTAGAACCTTGCGTCTGCCAGAGGTTTCTGTACTGCAACAGAAGCTGTGAGCATCCCTAAGCAACCAACCTACTTCTGTCAAATAAGAGAACTTGTCTACAGCTGTTCCTCGTAGCTCGTTGGATTTGGCTGAAACATTTGGGGCAGTGCTCACACAGCATGTCTGAGGAGATGGTGGCAATGGCAGAGTTTCGGGGAACGCAAGTTCCTTCTATGGACTTAGGTCTTTGCAAGGTTTGTGATGTGTAAGTGGATGTAGCCTGAATTGGTTTACACCAACAAAAAATGTAGTCTGTAAGCATGGGAAAGCAAGAAAAGCAGATCAGAATGAGGATGCAGGTGCTCTCAGTGATTTTTCTCCTTTGTACCGTTTAGCCCAGGCTCTTTCTTCTCTGCTGTTCTTTGTAGTTGCCTGTTTTTTTGCGGGAGTGGAAGAGAATTTAAGAGTTTTGGTGTTAAAATATAAGTTCAGGGGCAACCAGGATGTGAAGAGAGATAATGTTATGTCCCAGCAATAATAAGGGACCTGGGAGACCTGAAGAAATTCCTTGCCACCTTATCGTCTCACATCTTCCTTCCCCTCCGCTTGCTCTGCCTCTCACAGCCATGGTACAAAGGCTTCTGCGCAGAGTTACCCATTGGTAACTGTAAGAAACTGGCTGGGGGAGTAGAGAGAAAGGGAAGATTGTGCAGTGTGGTCTCAGTTATGAGGCTTCAATGTTTTGTTTGCCCCAGGACCTAAAACAGCTTGTGGTCTGAGAGCTGAGGTTGAGCTGGAGTTATGTGCTTTGGGGGGGACACAGATCAATAAGTGCATGTTGGTAACAAAGGAAGATCTGACCCTTGGCTGTCACTTCCATCTGGCAGCTGGAGGCCAGGGAGGGATTTCTGGCAATGGGGGAAAGGACCGATTCCTTCTGTAGAACCACAGCATGACTCTGGCTGCTGGCAGGGACCGGCAACTGAGAATGGCTGATGCTGATTTGAACCACCGAGCTGGTATCATTTCACAGCCAGGCTAAGTCACATTGTCTGTCTTGTTTCCCTTCTTGCTTTTGTGCATTGATCGTGAGCACTGGACTTGCTCTGGTGTAAACACCAGGGGCTTTGAAGAACTCGGGAGTAGAGGAGGAAATGCGCACAAGCACACGTAAGCACGCACACACAGAGAAGGAAATTGGGAGGAGTCAGCAAAGCAAGGAAGAGTCAGCAGCAGAAAGTGACGGAAGTGGAGGAAGTCTTGAGGAAGTCTTATTCGGGGTCCTCCTTTCATCAAACAAATGATTTAGTGATGAACTGCAAAGAAGCAGAAAAGGAGGAGATTCTAGACAGCACATTTTTTCTTGACCAAGCAAGCAATGCTTGGATGAAGTAGACCTTTATTGTTTTGAAAATAAAAGTAATGCTCAAAGCCATATTTGGTTTAGTACTTTTCATTGCCACATAAAAAAAAACCTGGCTTCTGCCCTGAAGAGCTTACAATAAAGTAGACAAAGCAGACGAATAACGAAGGATTTCAAACAATGAGTATTTATTATGATTCTTCAAATGGATGGAATAGGATCAATAATTTGCGAGACCATCTACAGTAGGGATTTTTAGGGGGAGTGAGTCTTGTTTAAAGCAGCTACTTCCGTCAAGGTCACAGAGCATGTTGTTCCAGGGCACTATATTTTTGCAGTCCCTAGACTGCCAGGGATACATGCCTTATCTAGTCTTTGTTGGTTGTCACTTAGCTCAAGCAGAGTAACCCCCAGGGATCTGTTCTCCTCTTGTCCTCTGGATGTTATTGATTCTGCTGTGATGCTACTTGTACATGTTCTTTCAAGGTATTGTTTGAATGGCTGAATAACATATTTCTGGCTTAATAGTAATATTTTGGCACAGCATTTTATTAGCTAGCCAACTTTCAAAGAGTGGGAATGAAATAATGTTTCTGGAATGGTATCCTAGGAGTTAGGACACTGAGTTAAGCTACTCTGGGTATATGATCCCAAAGGAAAAGATTAATGTTAGTGCTGGAATGAGAAGAGCTTGAACACCAGGTATGGAGGGAGAGAAAGGACTGTCTTGCAATGTATATAGACCACTTACACACCCTATACAATGCTTTATTTGCTGGTCTGAATCACCATAGCTATATGGGGGGCCAACAGGGATGGGCTGAGTGGAGGACTCACCTCCACGTACCATCTCAGTGTGGAAGTGCTCAGCCATCCCTTCTTGGTTCACATCAGTATGACTTATGTCCCACCTGATGCTTTTCCCATTGTGGACTGTTACAAAAAAAGTGCTAAGGTTCTGTAAGAGAATATAATCTTGGAATGTTCTGTACAGAGCAGTTTTAGTGAGTAGATTAAATTCGTCATTGCAAGATCTGCCCAGAATGCATTAAAACGTGTTAGTTTTGTGCAAAAAGACCAGCACTGCTTGGTGAGATTGTTATCTGTGCAGTGAGCAGGAGGAAATTGAAGAGCTCTGAAAGTTTTGGTCTGAGCTTGTTGCCATTGTGTTGCAGAAACACAATTGCCATAGCTAAGGTGTAATTAGCTTTTAGGTTAAAATTATAGTGCTTTTGAATTACCTTCCCCAAAATACACAGCAGTTCTATCCTTTTTTGTTGTTGTTTTGTTTCCACAAATTAGACATTGCACATTGAAAAATGTTCTTACATACACAAACACACATGCATTCTTATACTGTTTCTTCTTTTCTTTTTTTTTTTTTTTAACCCAAGCAAACACTGCAACGCAGACATAAAATTAAATGCAGGACAAATGTTGTAGTGATCATACGCATAAGCAATAAGTATAATTTTGAACATGACAGTATTATCTGTTGTACTCCAAAGCAGAGAAACTACATCTTTTCTACACTGACAGAAGGAATAGTAAAAGTTAAAACATCATTTCTTAGGTTCTATAAACCAAACTGACTGATGTGCTGTCTGCTGAAATACACATTGCCTCAAAATTGATGCTACTGTTATTTTTTATATGTCTAAACTTTTAGCAATTTGTCTTCCTCAAAGACAGACAAAAAAGGTGGAGGAAAGAGATTCCTAGCATCTGCCCATAATGAAGGATTCTTTTTATTCCATATTTCAAGTCTTTCTTGATCAAACCCATGTCATTCTCTGAACTGCTTCTTGAGAAGGAAAAATACTTTTTAAACTTGAAGACAAGAATTAAACAGCTTGCCCTAGAGGGCTCTAAAACTAATCGCAAGGGTGAACACTCTTGTAATTATTCATTCTGGTGTTTCAGGTTTGGAAAATATAAAGTAAAACAATCTGAATAGTCTTTCTAAATGGTTGCACAGTAAAAGACTTTCCTGTCATGAGAATAATAGGAAATCTTGTTCCTAAAGGAGAGGAAGACCTGGGATGTTTTAAAACTGTTGTGCAATATACTTAGTTTACTCTTTTCTGGGCCATTTCTTCTGTATTTTATCTGTTGAAGAGGAACCATAATATTTCTTTTCAGGTGAAAGAAATAAAACTTCCTTCTCTCTCTCTCATTTGTATACTGAAGATAAAGCCAATGGCTTCCTGGTTACTTTAATCCAGGATACACCAAGATTGCAGCTGAAGATGGCCTTCCTGCTTCACCCCTTCCCTCATTTTTTCCCCTGTTCAATAAAAAGTCATTATTTGTCTGTTTAGCATCCTGTGATGCCTAAAGGGGTCAGTTAAGTGCTGTGGCTTGTGTGAGGGAGAGGATGAGTGGATTGGAGGGGGAAGGACAGGGCATGCATTGCCAGCTTTCATTGGTCTAATTTTTTCTAACATTATTAAGAAGCAGGTCTGTGCTAATCTAGTTTGTTTGGGCTGAAGTGGTTTTCGTACCAGTTAAAGTGAACAGCTGGGGCCTGCTCTGAAGGTGTGGTAACATCTGCAGCTGAGTTGATGATGAACATCAGGGGATAAACCTTTTCCACCAACACAGCTATTTGCAAGGTGGGTGTTTGTCCACACCCTTAATTTCTTCTCTCAGAAGAGTTAAACAAAGAATCTGGTAAAATAGATGGCTGCGTGCAAACCCCTTAGATATCCATTTCGTGCTGAAAGGTCTATATTTTAATTTCTTATTCTCTCTTATTATTTCTTATCTGTTCCTATTTGGCAGGTGTATTATTTTAGTTTATTGGAATACAGAGCACAAGGAAGTTTTGCTCTGACATGTCTCATGAAAATATGCTTGAACATACTGTCAATTAAAGGACTGGCAAAGATCTTACTTCATAGTTGCAAGAAAATTTTGAGAATATGTTGCTCTTTATTTTCTTTTTTTCCCATTAGTTGAATGACTGACTTCTTCAGGAATTAATAGCCCCAGCTTTCTTCTCTTCCCATCTCTTGATCAAGGCCACTGAGGATCTGCATTAGATAAAGCCGAGAAGAGCTGGTTGTAGAAGTTGTGTGGTATTGCGAATCCAGTGTCCTTAATTGTTAATCAAGCATTGATTAGAACCCATGGCATTGTTTTAACAGGGAAGATTAATTCAAATTATAACAAAGCGTGAGCTCTTATTTCTTTTCTCCAGTCCTGCCACCCAAGGATTCAAGGAAACCTGGATATGAATGAGCGCTAAGTCACACCATTCAACCAGAAGCTGAGTGAAGCTACTGCTTGCCTCCGCTCTGGAGTGGCAGTTGTTGGACACCTGCCTGGGTATCCTCATCAGCCCTGGGACACTTCCATACATAGCAAACCTATTCTATTTTTCAAGATTGGGAGTGATGTCCTTAAACAGCAATAAATGAAGCATGTTTCTGTGGGTGTATAGCATGGGCTTCTTAAACTTTGAATTCTTGATCCTTGATTCTTATTCTAGAAACTGTCATTGCAACAGTTCAGTACACACAACATAAAACATGCTTAAGGCAGGTAAAAAAATTGTCGGAAAGATTTTCTGAGGTATTCATCATCCTTTTTGTTGTCATTGTTTTGCTCTTGATTTTCTTTTTCAGAAAATACTGTAAAATGTTAACAGCACAGAGCTTCAAAATTAAAACTTGGACAAATGATTACCTAGTACAGCAGAAACTGATGTATTAAAAACTATGGAAGTATCGTTTACTAAAGCAGGGCCTTTTGTGCAGGTCGTAACAGCTGAGTTTGGTTATTTAGCCTTTCAGAGAGCTGGTTTATATTTTATGATGGGAGATTAGAAGCGTTATTGAAATGTGATAGAAATCAGCTGCGTGTTCTGAAATTAGCAGCGCTATTTCATCTGGCTGCTTTGTTTTTCTTAGGGTTCAGCACCTTCTGTAGTGTAGTGCACACTAGAGAACCTTCAAAATGAAAACATCCTAGATTTGATATTTGTATCATGACCAAGGGAAAAAATATTTCAGTAGAAGTATATAGTTAGCAAGATTCTCCATGGATGTAAATTATTGCAGCTCCATTGATTTTAGTAGATCACAGTATATAATGTACAACTTGGGGATCTTGTTCTGAATAATATTCCTTACATTATTTTGTGCCATGATTATTTATGTCTGTCTTTCTTGCAGCCATGATAAACTAAACAACTCGCAAATATCTACATCAAAAAAGACCTTTCAACTAGAAAAATATTATTTGAGCAGATTGTGAGAGGAGAAATGGCCAATCCAAGTATTGCATTGGAGTTTCATGCTTTGTTCGTGCTGTGGAAATGACAAAAGTCTTAGCTGGATTCATGTATTGGTTTTAAAACTGAGAAACCTAGTTTGAGAAATTGATGTGATCTCGGCTTCCTGCTGTGTTCACTCACACCTGTAAGAGGATATTGAGCGTCAATGTGCTTGGATAGATTAGTGTCAGTTCTGGCAGATGATACAGACTGGTAAAAATCTAGTATTGTTTCTTATAGATCAGTAAGAAACAAGAAATGGGGTTAGCAATTTTTTTTTTTCTATATGATGTGCTTTGGCTTTTGTTGTATAAAAACGTTATGACAAAGTGCTGTAGTTACTCTCAAATAAACTGTCTTCTGTAATGTCATTCTCATCTACCCCACCTCTCAAATTCTTAAGTAAAAAGTAAAGAATGAAATAACTGAAATATGTAAACTGAGCTGCGTGTGTGATCTTGTAAATGCTACAAACAGCTCACATTCTTCAGTATATCAGTTTGAATATTGATGCCTCTTAGTGGATCTGATGAAGTGCAACTGCCTGTATCAAGAAGCTTTGGGTTCGTTCTAAGTACTGTGGAAAAGACCAGGAGATTGCAATACAGGAAGCTTTTGGGCATGTCAGAAAGAGAAAGTAAAAATCTTATCTTACACGAGGACTAAGAAGGAAAAAAAAAAAAGGTGAATTTTGTGTGTGTGCTGCAGCAATCCTTGCACGTGATTGTGTGCATTCACAGCTGGTTTTTAATGTACATAAGCAATGCACATGGTTTTTCCGTTCTACATTGTGCTGCTTCCTCCTCCTTTCAGTGGTAGCGAAAACTGTTCTTGCAGACACTGGTAGTGCCCATGTACAAAGACTGTAGTAAGGAAGCAGGGGCTTTCAGAAATAAATACACGCTCATCTGGTAGTGTGTGTGTTTTCTAAAGTGCTTACAGTCAGAGTTCAAAAAGAGCGAGTTATTTTTGGAGTTTTCAGTGTTGCTTCATGGTTAATCTCTTCTCTATATCAGCAGGAATTTATCTGTAGTTTTTACCCCACATGTAGTGAAGGGAGAGGAATAGTAAAAAAAGGTCTGTTGAGAAAAATGGTGTCATTGAGGAAGTTCTGTGATGTAAAATACTCTGCAGCCTGTTTTGCCATGCTCAGAAGATAAGTGGATTTTAGTATGCACCATCAATAAGCTGAAACTTTGATTGCTGGTTTCCAGTTTATTGTAGGTTTTTATGTCAGCTGAGTTTAATATTGTACATGGTATCCCTTTCCATAAATGTTTTATGCAAATTGCTGAAAGCACATTGTCAGATTTGCTGGAAAGGTGGCAATTTCAACAGTGAAATTTGCGAGTGAAGTCCCTTACATTAAAATGGTTGGCAGCTTGTTATTTTGTTCTTTTCTGATTTTTCAAGTGCCTTAAGCACAACATTTGTACTCAACCATGTAGACAAGAAGACTGACTCCTTCAGAGGCTTTCTTGTAGAATGTGTTTGTCCTGTAATTATAACGGTTTTCCGAAACAGTCTGAGAGGTGTGTGAGTACTGTCCCCATTTTACAGGTAATAAGCTGAAGCAATGGAAAGTGAATGGCAGTTTATACTAATGCTGGTTGCCTAAATGGAGATACCTAGAACCAAAGTTACCTTTCTTCAACCACCATGAGGTACATACACTACATGACCAGCTTCCACTGCAGCTGGTCAGTTACACCCAAGGATCTCCAGTCAAAAGCTCTGAAATTGTGGAACAAGCTTGATTCATAAGATTTTCCAGCTATGGGAAAGTAAAGCAGAGATAGGTATGAAATCCCATTCCTCTCTGGAATATTCAGGTGTCCTACCATGACACTGTCTTCTTGCTTGCCTTTCTCTTCCCACTGCTGCCATTGTGTTCAAGTGTGGTTGTGAACTTAGTAATAACATGGGAAGTTTATCTCTAAGCAAACCAAGCCCAGCATGTGTCTGTCCTGAGCAATAGCGGGGAGTGTAGAGAAGAATAATATGGAATTACACGATGTAGGGCCGTATGATACTACACAATGTATGGGATGTTTCCCCAAATACCACTTCTGCTGGCACTTTGCACAGCACCTCCCAAGTTCTTTCCTTTCCCTTCCCCCTGCAAAGTCTTATCCTGCCCCATCCCTGGAGGTGTTCAAGGCCAGGCTGGATGGGGCTTTAAGCAACCTTCTCTAGTGGGAGGTGTCCCTGCCCAGGACAGGGTGGGTTGGAACTCGATGATCTATAAGGTGCCTTCCAACTCCTACCGTTCTATGACTCTATGATTCTATCCTGCCAAATGTGTCTTAGGTCTTTTCCCTATTTATCTGCTGTTCTCCTCCATCTAGACAGGTTACTTGGCATGAATGTTTAAAGTCTGGCAAAGACATTATCAACTCAAAGCGGAGCTGCTGTGCTGGGCTTTACCTTGGTGGGGCTGCCAGGCCAGGAAGATCACTGCAGCCCAGCTATAGCTTACTGAGCTCCTGCCGTGCAATACCCAAGCACGGGTTTGTGAGAGAGGCTTTGTGAGGCTTCGTGAGTAATGGTTTGTTGACTTAAACTATAAAGCAAATAGTCAGGCTGAGTATCGTTCCTAAATGGAATCAAAGTAACCTCATGTAACCTCTTACCACTTTTTGTGATAAAACCTCTTTAATAGACAGGCTGCTCTGTGAGCTCATGCCTCGTCCTAGTGGCTGGCCCTGGAACAAGAACGTTTACCTGCTTAAACAATGGTGCTCTTGGCTTAGAGTGTGGAAGACAAGTTTGATTTTTGTTTCAGGATGTGAAAAATCCAGTCTTCACTGCCAAGTCTGTGTGGTTGTATGTTGTTGTACATAGTCTCATACAAAAAACTGTGCTACCATGTTGACTCTGCATATATGTTTTAAATAAGACAGTCCCTCTACTTTCTTCAGTGCATAAGAATAACCAGGCATCCTGTCATTTTATTATTTAACAGCAAGTTCCCTACCCTTTCAAGGGTTTTACTGTAGGTTGTGACTGTAGAAAAAGATACAGTGTGTCTGTGGCTACCGTCTAGCATTGGTGGAAGAGCTGTATTGAAGCCTTACTCAGTGACACAGAGGAGAGAATTTTTCTATACAAATGTCCTTTGGCAATTATTGCTGACAAATGTAACAATAGAAAATAATGATATTTTAATGAAAGTTAATATTTCAAATGTATTGAGTATATTGTGGCACTAGTGACTTTCTGCAGTTGTCCACAGAGCATCCCAAAGGCATATTTAAGGTGCATTAAGCAAGAACTATTTAGTGCTTATTTTAAAACACTTATGAAAGGTAGAGCACAATAGAAGAGAACCTCACCCATGATCTGTGGGTTTGTTTGCAGTGCATTCACCAAATAGTCTGTAATTTGTGTTTCTCTTTTCCGGAACAAATTGCCTTTACTTGAGCACTTGCAAAATGTGCAAGTACAGTTGAGCATCTGTAGTCCTCATGTTTTAATTTGTGGTTATTTCTGCTTGTGTGCATGAGCTGGGAGCTAGGAACTAAAACTCAGAGATTCACGTGCCCAGTTTTGAAGACATTTATGCAGTTTTGATGGTAGGGACACCTGTAACTTTTAAAGGTAACAGAGGGAAGAGGGATAATTTGAAGTTGTTGAAATGTGTTATTGGAAGGGTAGAAATATGGAAGGCTGTTAATAGCTTTAATTTCTTTCCCCCCCTGTGAATTATGTATGTTGTAATAAAAGACCAAGTGTATGTTGGGATGAATGAGTAATTGAATGAACTGTCATATCTCTCTCCCACTCACCAGCTTGTGGAATCCACAGTTAGGGACCGTTAGCAGAGATCTCAGCTGCAGGGCAGTAGATGTGAAGTTCACAGCTAATCTAGCATGCTCACGGTTAAAAATGTTTGCTTATTGCTTCAAAGGCATCACTGTGAACTCTCACACTGGGATTCCAGTGGACCTCATAAAAAGTTACTGTTCATGAATGTGCAAACACAAAAGGGAAAAGGCTCAGTAAATGAAATGGCACTTCCGTCTTGCAAGTAATTCTCGAGATACTCAGTGTTTAGTTTATGCAGTTGATATTTTCAGGTGTATTCTTCTCAAGTGAAAATTCTTTCACAGGTCATACAAAAAAACCTGAAACTCTTCGGTTCAAGTGGTAAAATATCTTGACGCAGCAAGGAAGCAAAGTTTTGAGGTTTAGAATGACAGTCAGGATGGAGTAATTTCTTCTAAAAGTAACCTTCCCTGAGTGTGGTGTATTTTAAAGTGTGTTTGGTAATGAATGCTATAGTTAAATTTGGACTTGCACAGTAATCCTGTTTCATACACTCATTTCTTTTCTCATTTTTTTTCTCATCTTAGAAGATGATTTTGTATGATTTTAGATTTTGAGAAGGACTGCAAAATCTTTCTTTTCCTCTCTTCTTTCCAAGCTTCTTATCTACATTCAGACCATATAATAATTTCTGAGTGTTTTTGGTATTCATCAGGGTCACAAGCCAAACCACATTACTGATCTCTTTGGACATCTTGTTCCCCCAAACTTCACCCCCTTTCACTCTTGTGGCCTCCTTCCTTGTCCCTGCTTTTGTTGCTCTTTCCCCTGGGAGGCCTCTCTGTCTTGGATACATTTCCTCTAAACTGGGAACTGTTTTTACCCTTCCACAGAAGAAAAACTGCAGAGAGCTTAGAAATTCCTTAGCTATGTAAAAATGCAAGCCAAGGTCTAGAACGCCTTCAGTGATGTAACTAATGTCATTTGATTCTCTGAAGTTTCCTGACAAGGACAGGGAAATGGGGGCTTAGTATGCCAATAGTAAAATAAAATGATTTAGGAAATCTCTGCTTCCCCATATGCCTTTTTTTTCCTCTCCTTATTTTTAGAGGCACCTCCAATATTGTTGAGAAATGCTAAAGAGCAAAAAGAAACTTATTCATTATGATGCAACCTGAAAAATTATATCATATTTTAAATTCATAATCCCTGAAAGTCATTTAGTGTTCACAGAATCACCATTAATAAGAAGATAATATGTTGCTTTTGTATATCTTAAATGAGCACATAGTTCATACATTTAAGGGTAATGTTATCAATGTACATGTATATATCCCTTGAAAAAAAAGAAAAAGAAATTTATCCATTCACATTAACAATATTTCATGAACAGAATTTTGATTAATTTAATACTAATATTTTCTAATTTCCTGCTCTTCTGAGAATCACTTTTAAACAGGATATTGATTCTGTTTACAAAAAAAGAGCCAGTTTATTAATATAAAATTGGAGTTGTGCCCAGATGGAAATATATACTCCCTTGCAGCTATCTGCCTTATATTGGAGGTAAATGCTGAGGTTCACCCACCATCCACAAATAGTTTCTGACTTTACAGTAAAGGACTTTTGGAGACTTCTTTTTAATTTTTGTATTTCCTTGGTAGATTTCCTGTAGGGATTACATGACTGATATCTGTTGAGGGGCTGGTCCAGTGCGAGTTAAAATGTCTAGGTTCTCAGTGGGAGGTGCAAGGCTCTAACCCTGACCTGTGGAAATTAGGCTATATTTTATCACTGGTCTCAGTCCATATAGAAATATGCCCTTTCCAAAGACAAGTTTTTTTTGACACCATTCATGCAATATGTATTATTTATTTACAAATATACTTGTTCAGTGACTTCTTTCTTAGTCACTTATTTTCCATTTACATAACTGTGGAGCTGGAAATTTGAGTTTATCTCGTGGATGAGTGGTTAGTCTGTGTGTTGTTTATTTTTCAGAGGAACCTTAGTGTCTCACAAAAAGATACAACACAAGTGTAGAGTGGTGTGCACATACAGAATAAAAATATGTCTCAATTCTCCTCTGGTATCTGAGCTTTTAAAAAAAGCTTGTGTTTTTATTGTCTCTCTTTTGACTTGATCAGTTGAGCCCGGTTTTGGAGATTAGTGTGGTAATTTGGAGGGAAGGGGAAACTGATGATGGAGTGAGGTTCTTCATTGATACTATCTGGTTTAGGAGATTTCAGTGAAAAGTACCTAGCATAGAATCGTAGGAATGGTGGGAGTTGGAAGGGACCTTAAAGATCATCAAGCTCCAACCCCTCTACCATAGGCATAGCCAGACCAGGCTGATCAAAGCCCCATCCAGCCTGGCCTTGAACACCTCCAGGGATGGGGCAGCCACAGCTTCTCTGGGCAATTTGTGCCAGTGTCTCACCACCCTCACAGTAAAGAATTTCTTCTTAATATCTAATCTAAATCTATCCTCTTTCAGTTTAAAATCATTACCCCTCGTCCTGTCACTATATTCCCTGATAAAAGAGTCCCTCCCCAAGATATCTTTGCAGATTGAGACCAAAAGCAGTTCGTAAGTCACACTGCAAATTTTGCTGGCGCAGAGAATTGAACCTGAATTTTGTACAGCTAAACCTACCACCTTAACCTACTTACTTGTTTTCTCTCTATAAGCTGGCTGATTTGTTTGAATTCATTGGGACTTCATGGGAAGTACAAACTGATTCATTTGAATGATTTGAATGTACTGATTCATTTAGAAATGCACATATGACCATGAGAAAAGTAAATAGATTGCAACAAACTTACATTGCAAAGAAGGGAGAGCAAATTCTGTGCATGATGTGTCTGAGTTCAGCTGTCTTGGCTGGAGTTTAATTTGTGGCAAAAATAAGTTTCTCATAAATATGATTAAACAATGCAATAGAGCATCTGATATTTTTCTGGTAAATGAGCAGTCATGTACAAAAACCTCTCAGTCTTACACCCTCACAAATCATTTAAATTACATCATTCCTTGGGGGTTTAAAATTAATTCCAGGATTTTTAAAAGGGGCTGTTGACTAGAGATGAGTAGGCAACCCTTCTTTTGAGATAAAATAGACTCTTTGGCTTGCAGTCCCTAATTCATTTGTCTTGCTATCAGGCACAGTGGAAGTATCTTTATAATTTTTGAATCAAATGTTCACAACAATGAACTTGAAAATCAATCGTGTTGACCACTAACTGCTCGTTTGCTTGTTAATGTCATTGTGCACTCTGAGAACACTCAGTTCTCAGTATCCTTACATTTCTGGTGTTGTTATAACAATTGTTGTTTACCGACTTTGAAATGCTATGTAAACAATCAGTGCATTACTCCATCCCTCATATTTAGGTGAGTTCCTTCTTCCCTTGAAATCACTAAAAGCTCTCTTAGCTAATACCTTTCACTGTACGGGCTGACAACAAATCCATAGATGCATTGACTAATTCCAAGTCTCAATTTTGAGAGAAACATTTTATTTCTCCTAATTACCTTTGTAAATAAATGGTCTCAGCCGCCCTCTTTTCTTGTAGTAAAGCCCCATTTTGAACTTTTTCATTTTTTTGGCTTACCCTGTCAGTTTCTAAGTCAGCATTCATGATGTTGTTTCACAGATCTCTTGGCATTGTAATGATTTG
The DNA here is from genome assembly GCA_033628505.1 of Tringa tobata. Classification (NCBI taxonomy): domain Eukaryota; kingdom Metazoa; phylum Chordata; class Aves; order Charadriiformes; family Scolopacidae; genus Tringa; species Tringa tobata. The sequence goes on from JAHREE010000429.1 coordinate 2,584,068, forward strand.
TATCAGCTGCTAACCTGTGCTTCTTCCTTTTTGTCTTTCATCTCATTGCCTCTCAGTCCCCAGCCTCAAAACCCATTTTTAAATCTCATACAAACTTACCGTGTCTGTTTCTGCTTCATATTGATCCTGAAGACCTCCCTCTAATGTGGTGATTGTAATAAATGAGACTGTGCAAAGGCTAGGTAGAGTCTGATGAGCAAAACTGGCATATCTCCCATCTCTGGACTCGATCCTATTTCCATTCAAGTTGGTGAAAAATCTCTCATTGATTTTAGTAAAGCAAGGTCAATATTACATTTGTATGTATCTGTATTTATAACTCTGCATTTCTGATGGTGGATTTTCCTCCTCCTGGGACAGGAGCTATGTCTCTGTCTGTGTTACCACAGCATCTTGGCAACTGAGCCAAATCTGGCTTTGGGATCTCATTTCTATTGTAATACCAACATCAAAGACTGGGAAAGAAAAAGGGAAGGGAGAAAGATTTGAGTGTTACTGATCACCTTGTGGCCACACGGGAACCAGTGAAATTTTCCACTCTGTGTTCAGTTTTATGAATTATTCAGTGAGAGTTTTCCTTTTTGCTTGGCTGTATTATATATATACGAGCACTGTGTCTGATCTCTGACTGTGTCTATACATAGTATCACGATGCCTTGAACAGTTTGTAGTGACAGTGCAGTATCATAATGCTCCTACTGTTTTGGTTTTGTTTTACTTACATGACTTCGTGGTATTTATTAATCAGTCGGGGAAGGTTCCTTGAATTTAACTTACACTTCTGCATGACATGTAGCATCCTGCTTTGTAGCTAAGCAATGGATATATAATAACACATGAGATAAAGGAAGACATAATTCTCCTAAAAATGTAGCAGAATTCTGCAGGAAATGAACTTCTGGATTCTAGGGGCCTGTCTTGCAACATTGTCTCAAATCAAAGCTTCCTTCTGTAAAACTTGAAGAACTGAGTCTGTGGACTAAATGTACACATAGTTAACTTAGATTTGCGCTGGCCAGCATAGCAGTGCCTGCATCTTAAGTTTTATGTGATCCACAGCAAGTTAGATGCCAAGGTATCTAAACATGTTAGAGCAGAGGATACATAACCAAGCAGGAAACTCAAGAAAAATATAACGTGGCCAATGAAGAGATACTATCTACTTCTATCTGATATTGTAGCTTTTTTCCAGAGTATGCAATGTGGGAGGTGTAGATGTAATGTCCTCATCTACTTAATGGATTTGAGTCTACCTCCTGGAACATCCAAAATTACAGCCCAGGTGATGAACAGGACACGTAGAAGTGAAGCAGGACTTTCTCAGTGCCCCCCATGGAAACTCTTCTGCTTTGCAAAGAGCAGTTAAACATTCAGCAGGACGGTGAGAAAGAACAAAAACATATTGCTGTGCCTTATTGGTCAGGGCACTTGTTTGGGAGGGTGGGAGTGAGGTTCCCGTTCTGCTGTGCATATTGTACACGGGGAATCCTGAATGGATTGTGACTAAGGACAAATGGGTTTGAACAACAGCAAGGTGCAGAATTGAGCAGCAGCAGATGCAATCTAATCTTTATTTCTTGGCTCGTGCTGCTGCTCAGCGGTCTCCTTGATGACTCAGTTGCATGGTGAAATCAGCTTTCTGAATCCAAAGGAAAAAAAGTGGCTTTTATGACAAGGGAAGGTTCTTTCTTGGTAATCTGTTCACAAAGTAGAACATTAACCTGCTGCAAATCATACTCCCATAATATAAATGTCATCTTCCCGAATGTTCAAAGCACAGGTTTTGCACAGTGAAAATTGGGAGGTCTTGCAGAATAGAAATGAGAACATTTCAGAGCACTAATTGACTTACAGGGTGAGAACCTCACCCCAAGCATGTGGGTTTGGCTTTTTGTTCTTGGTTGGTTATAATTCTTTTTATATCAGTTGAAGATGACCTATTTTTCTAGTGGTAAGATTTGAATCTCTAAAAAAAGTACCATTCTTGTCAAATGAACAAGACCTTCTTCCTGTTTTAAAAAGATTTTTTTGTGAGTATAACCTGTGGTCAGCTGCTCTAATTAAAACCACAGAATTGTGATTTAGTGTTTTTGCAGATCACATGCAAGTAATACCAAGGCAAAAATAATCCAAGCCTCTGCAAATCCGGTATCTCAGCCTACCTCTGTTTTGTAAAGTGATATGAAGGGTTGTTTTCAAGAACAAATGTTTTTAAACATACGGCAGTTACACATGTTAAGAATATGACTGTCTGAAAGCTGAGGTACTGAGCATATGCTCAAAATGCTACCTCAGTGGGCAGACCAGAGTCAGCCAGCGCTCACAAAAGCAGACACTTCTGTATTTTAAAAAGGATTATTGGCACAATTCTAAGTGAACAAAGACTTTGCCTAAACACTCAGAGAAAGCTCTGCCAGTGAAGACACAACAGACAGGTTTTCAAAAGCAGCTATGTAAATTTGGTACCTAATTTCCATTGATGCAAATTTAAAAAAAAAAAATAGCATGAGGAGATGCCCTGTTTTCTTTGACTTGGAAGGAGCCCTGTTGCTGCCACAATGTGTGGTTCAGTCATTCCCAGCTGCATCCTGGGCTGCATCAAAATAAGTGTGCCCACACGTTCAAGGGATGTGATTCCGCCCCTCTACTCCACTCTGGTCAGACCCCACCTGGAGTACCGTATCCAGCTCTGGGGCTCCTGTCCAGAGGAGGCCACGAAGATGCTCAGAGGGCTGGAGCACCTCTGCTGTGAGGACAGGCTGAGAGAGTTGGGATTGTTCAGCCTGGAGAACAGAAGGCTCCAGGAAGAACTTATAGCCCCTTCCAGTACCTAAAGGGGGCTACAGGAGAGATGGGGAAGGACTCTTTATCAGGGAGTGGAGTAGTAGGACGAGGGGTAACAGTTTTAAATTGAAAGAGGGGAGATTTAGATTAGATACCAGAAAGAAATTTTTCACTGCGAGGATGGTGAGACACTGGAACAGGTTGCCCAGAGAAGCTCTGGCTGCCCCACCCCTGGAGGGGTTCAAGGCCAGGCTGGATGGGGCTTTGAGCAACCTGGTCTGGTGGGAGGTGTCCCTGCCCATGGTAGGGGGGTTGGAACTAGATGATCTTTAAGGTCCCTTCCACCTCTAACCATTCTATGATTCCACAGAAACAAGTGGAGCTGTGGCCTCAGGAAATCTCAGAGTTTTAATGGTGCATGTTAGTTTGCAAATTATGAAGTATTTTAGGTTGGAAGGGCATGCCAAGCTGTAGTTTAACAGTAATAGAATAAAAATAAAATTAAGTTTAAAAAATTATTATGTATATTTATAAACTATTTGTCATCACAGTAATTATGTGAATGGAATTCTGGAAAATTTCTGGAACTGGGACCCATGTTTGCCCCAGCCTTTCATTAATTAGTCTAAAAGACACCAATGGCTAATACTGAGGAATGTAAAGATTTATAAAGAATATTAAGATTGTGTGAGCAACTCTGGGATATGTTAGACTGTCAGCTACTTAGTGCATTTATACCACAAGTAGAGAACTGCAGTCATCAGTAAGAGGAGCTGTTAGAAAATCAAAATTTTGCTGTACTTGGTGTTATTGGTTATCTTCTAAAGACAATAATATAAATTATATCTAAGTTATAAACATTTTTCTCTCCGGTACATTTTATTTAATTACTGCTGTGGTGGCAGTTTTGTGGGACTGCATTTCATCTTCATCCTTATCCTTTTTTCCCCTGAGTCTTTATCTTCATTGACACATTTTTCAGTTTTAAATATTTGCATTTTCTTTTGATTGAAATTCATCCTGGCTATGCTGAGTTTCTTTTGCCTCCTCACTTTTTGCTTACACATGCAGAATGATACTCATCTCACCATACCTTGCCAGAGGAAAACATTTAGGTGCCTCTTCCACCGAGTTCACTTTTGAATTGAATGCCTGACCCTTGGCTGTGTACTGTTCAGGACAAGTTTCTGCTGAACATGGTGTGTTCTGTGTGTATCGTGTGCTTCCTGACAGGCTCCTCCTTGGTTTTGTGGTGGTTTTTCACTATGACTGTGCAGAGGAGCTGCTGGCCTCATTGCTACTGTGTGTTTATTTGTTCCTGTCTGTGTTAAGAGTATGATTGCTTTTTCATTTGCAGTGGCATGTCTTTGTGCTTGCGTTGGTCTTTTTCAGTGCTTTGGATATTTCAAATTTTTTGTAATTTTCTTTTTCTTTTAACTTCTGTAGCTCCCTTTAGAGAAACTTCAAGTGTACTTTTAAATAAAAGCCTGTCCTCTGTGACTTAGAGCATAAGTTTATAGCTCGCCTGTACATTGGCCACTGTACAGTGGACATTGGAATCCTTTCTGTTTTTAAATGGATTAGCACATTGCATGAAAACTGAATGCAGTCTATTGCAGAATGGCTTTTGCAGTCTTCTTTAGTAATTACATATCATTACAGTGCTGTTTAAATGCAACTTGATTAAACATTTTATCAGTACTTTCCTACTTAATTAACAACTATTGCTGAAAACAGTCCCTGTCCCTAGACTTATTTCCACTTAAGCAAGCATCCTCGTGAAATGTAGCTCTCCATTTGAAGGAACATATGAAATTCTGTGGAATGTTTTTTTTTTTTGGTTGTTTCTTGAAAGTGAGCCACTTATTTAGTGCTGAGTATCTGAAATTATTTAAAACAGTCTTTGCTTATCCTTTCTGCATAAAAATTGCAGAGACTGTATAAATAAAATCCTCAACAGTAATTGACATTCTTACTTGGGTAAAGAGTCTCCATCCAACAAGCCACTGAGTAGTAAAGCTTTCAGGACTTTCTGCTGCTAAATCAAGAGTTGTGTTAGTCTTGTGGTGCTGCAGTATGTGCCATTTCTTTTGGTCTCTTACTCTCCTGATATCTTCAATATGTTGCAAACAGTGTAAACTGGTAGAGCCTGTAGATGTTAGCGTTTCCTGGGTGCGTACACACAGAAGACCAAAAAGGTGTTTGGGTATGGAAGCTGGACAAATAATTTTCTATTTGTAACTGTTTTTTTTTTTTTTTTTTTTTAAGACATTTTTGTTGGAGAAGTGCTGAATATATGAAATGGTGCTCTAGAGAGTTCTGGAGCTCTGCAGGATTTCTGGAAGTAGTGCTGGGATGATGATAGAAGATCACTTAGAGCTTTCTGCATACAGTAAAGATGTGTCATGATTTTCTTCTATAAACTGCAAGCTTAATACTGCAAGCTGACAATCTTTTACATTCCTCTTTCTTTATGAATTTCAGATGGAGGAATTTAGCAGCATACATGGGAAATGTGCTTTCAAAACTCAAGTTCTGCAGGACTTCATTCTGTTCTCACACTTGTGTAAGCCAAGTGCGAGCCATGACAGAATCATTCACAGTGGCATCGTTTTCTCATCAAAGTTATTCTTCGGTCATACATCTGTATTTCCAGTCCATAAGATCATGGTGGAGGGGAATGCCACGTTTGAAGAGGTAACCTCCTTCTTGCCTCTGTGTTCCTCTGTGGGAGGTTGCCATCTCTCAAGTGTCCTAGATTTTTGTCATCCGTTGGAGCTCATAGTCAGCTCAAATTTATCTTCTTTGTGCAGATGCGACTGTCTAAGCTGCAGCCCCTGCCACATTCGCTAACAACTGGCAGAAAGGCAGGGCTGAAGGTTGGGGTAAAAGTATTTTTGGCCACTCCAGCAGTGTTTAGCAGGACTTGTCTCTCACCATAGGTGATGGTTTTGTCTAAACTTTGGGCTTACGATTTATGAAGGTTGTTACATGGGAGAAAAATTATTTCATAGATCTCTACGGGGAAACTAACTATGAATATTTCCACCCTGGTCATACATTAGATGTCCGTACAAACTAATGCTCATCTCTATAGTTTCACAGTCCAGGCTTAATCCAGGGCAGGACAAAAAATAGCATTAAATGGGTGTCACTGGCTGGGACTTGAGTTCCTGTAGAAGACGGGTCAGGCCCTGGAGTTCAATGGGGCAATGTGTGAAAAAAATTATTCGTTTGTGTAGGCGTTTGTAGGATTGAGCAGTGTGAAGTACAGCAGAGCTGGCTGGTCTCAGCCTTTACCTGGAAGCTTTATCTGTTCATTAATGGGGGTAAGCTCTAAGTTCACAGATGGTCTATAATTACCCTTAACTAACACTATGAAGGTAATAACTAGAGTCTTTTTTTTTTTTTTTTCCCCTTTCCCCTCCTCCACAGGTGTCCAATGTGGTTATTTACACCTGTGAAGAGTGAGTAAGAAAGTAGGTATAAAATGCTGTCATTCTGGTTTGGCAGTGTTTAACAACCTTGTAAATGAGTGTTCAAATTTTCAGGTGGAAGATGGATCCTCTTTCAAATCTTTATAAATATTTTTAATCCTCAATCTTTTTATCCTTTTCTGCTATCCTGAATAGAATATCTAGGGTGTTCATGCAAAGTGATGCTTCAGTAGGGAATTTCTTAAGAAGGATTAATTTAAAAATGATTTAGGAAATCTCATGATTTCATCAAATGCTCTGCAAGAACATTGTGAAGCCAAGTAGCATGCACAGCTACTCCTTTGGGAATATGACAGATCATTTTAACTGCATTTTCATTAAGAAAATGTACTCCTTTTTATATCTGTGCAAGTATTTAGTATTATAGATTCTAATGCTCTCATGACATCCTTCTGCGCTCAGCCATGCCAGGATTTTGTCAGAGTAAGGATTGTGGGACGGGACCGATAACGTGTTCGTGAATCTCTTTCTCAATTTGCTGATTGCTGTTAAGCATTTCTCCCAATTTAAAATTTGAGAGCTTCCTTCTGTAAGTTGGAGGAGAATTGAGATGGTTGCCTGTACTAATGGAGAAAAATTCCAGTATTTTTTTTTCTTTTTATGGAGTGCATTCATTTTGTTCATCGGAAAAGCGTTCTCTGGAGTGAGGGTTAACTGCATTCTTGACACTTGATTCCCTCCCCTGGCTGCTGACTCACCATTTGGCTGGCACACGGCCATGGTACAGTTGTGGAGTGTGTTTACCAAGTGCTCGAAGCGCAAATGGAGTGCTGTTGGATTTTCTCGTGCTTGAAACGCTTGCGGAAAAGTTTTAGCCTTTCAAATCAGCTATATCGCAGCCTGCTTCCTTAAAGCTCGGTTTAACCTTCCAATAGAGTTTTAGCGAAAGTGGATTTATTTAGGAAACATCATTTAGAGAGGGACAGTGTCCTTGTGTTCTAACTAGTTACAGCCATGTATTGAAGATGAATTCTAGCAGGTCTAACATGTTTTGGGATACTTCTTTCCAACTGGCATCACATTAGCATGTGGGAAAATAAGTCTATTTTATCATGTTACATGTAAATACATAAAAAATATGATGTCCTGTTTTTCTGGTCTGGTTAAGCTCAGCACATTGTGGTGCTGGGTATGGTCTGGGTATTACCATCACCTTGTCCATTGCTTTTTTCAGATGGGGCTGGTCACTGGCATAAAGAACTACATAGTTGCTTTATAGTTAATAACTTGCATTGCTTCAGATGTCATTCCAGGGAGCAGCCCTGTGCGAAGGAGTGATGAAAGGTCATTACGGCAGGAAAACCCTCTGAGGGCTGGACCACTGATATTATTAAGGCTTGCTTTCAGAGATAAAGGGAGGATGAGGGCTGAGCAATTGTGGACTCCAAAGGCAGCACTCCAACCCGTGGGCATCCTGCTGCCCATCAGCAGCGCCGTGCTCAGCTGACCTTTGCCCTGCAAACAGCAGGGAATCCCTCGGCAGCTCAGCTGGCAGGAGTTTGGAGTTGTTGCTCATTATGAGCCTAATGGGCAAAAAGTGGACTTGGAGGGAATTGTTTACTGGATTCTGGAGTCCCTGACAAACAACTTGCTGCAGCTGCATACAAAATAAACAAGCGAGAGGCTAAGATAATGCAGATCTTGAATAATTAGGCATGGGAAGAGTTTTATCTGAATGCCTTTATCTATTTAATGAACCTCTTGTAGAAAGTGAATACCCTAGAGCCTGGTAGGCAGCATATGTAAGCGCTAACCAGGAGCTGGAAGGACAGCAGGATGAAATTGCTGATCCTTTTGGAGTAATAGAAATTGTAGCACTTATGTACAGACACATCAGAAACACATTTCTGGATGACTGTGAATAACTTACTTCTAGATTATAGTAATTAACTTAATCCTAACAAGTCAAGATTGCCGCTTAGTGTATAAATCATTTTTCGTTATAGAAACTCTAATGTTGGATGCAGCTTTTTAGCTAACGTCTTAGGAGGCGGTGGCAGCTCAATAGCCCCTGTTTGAAGCATGACTCTTTGCTGCAAAGAGCATTTTCATATTTCTCTTTATAGTTGGTCACCAACATATTTTTGTCTATGACCAATGTATAAAGTAAGTTTCACAGATGTTACACAGTCATTCAGAATCCAAGTGGATAAATGTGACTGAAAAATTGAGGAAGGTTAAAACAAGGTTAAAAGACAAGAGTCAGTGATATAATTTAAAATGTTGAATTTTATTCAAAATTTTTTAGACACTGCCGTTAAATTTTGACCTAGGGACATGGAACCCTGCCTCCCATGCTAATTAGGTCTTTCTGATCAGTGCTACATCATTACTTTTCGAAGCAGATATTCTCTGTACTATTAGGGTGAAGGAGTTTGCTGTGGTATCTGTCAACCACCAGGGTTGATCTAGAAGTAGCTGAAGTCAGGAGGAGGATCTCTATTGATGTTGGTGTGTTTTGACTTAGATACACTGAATTTGTTACAGTGACAGCAGTGCCAGGAAGCTGTAAAGGAAAGATGATGCAGTTTAGTTTAAGATTTTTAAAGTTACTCTCTGCATTACTGACTTCTGCTCAATGTGGTTCATGTATTCACATGAATCTCTCTCCATGCTATGCCTCCAGATTGGTTTTGAGGATAAGTAAGTCAAACATCAGTCATGAACAGATCCGTTATGTTTTATTGAATTTTATAATCTTCTGAGGGGGTTTCATGAAAAATAAGGCACCAGGGACAGCTGAATTCCTGAAGTTCTGAAGCCCAGAATTTCATTCTCTAACTCTTTTCCTCTACAACCAAACTGCCCCGTAGTCCAGCTTCTGAGACATGATTTGCTTTGGCGCTTCCCCTCCCCCTGCCCAGTCTTTAAAATTATGTTCTTCTGGTTTTCTTACCTGTTTTCATTTGCTCTTCATTTGTTTCAAAACTTCTCCCTGATCATTCCATGTGCAATATTGTTTCTGTCTGTTATTTAAAACTCAAAATGAGAAATGGTACGTCTTAGTTTAGGTAGAGCTTTGACCAGTTTGAGTACTTTTTATATCTGAAGTGGGATTAACACCTGCCTCTTCTTTTCTACATGCGATTCGTAGGCTACTCTTTTGTCTGCTTAAATTTGTAGACCTTCTTTCTATATACATAATACGTTCCTCTTCTGTATATTTTGTTGATATATTAATTTACAGCAACAAGGACTAAAAAGCTCTTGCTTTAAAAAAACCTTAACTTATAATATTTGGATGGATTTGAAAATTTCAAATAATTTTGCTTTCCTTTAAAAATGAGTTATTTAAAATAAAATTCAAATGTTGACAATCTGTTAAGATCAAAACTTATCAATAAAACAGTTAGACAAGAAAGGTGCCACGCTCTGTTCATCATGTGTGCATTGCTCACAGTCCAGAGCAAGCTACAATAAATTCCTGACAAGAGTCACTATAATAAATAATTGGATTTGTTGATAGTGAAGCAAGACTAAATTGCTCAATCTTCTGCTCTAAATAGGTGACCGCAGTTTATACTAACAGTGTCTGTCAGTTTAAAGCTGACCAATATAATTGCTAGGACATAATTCGTGTCCTTTTAATCAAGTGTAGGTCACTTTTTCAGCCTGTGTTGTACAGGTGGTTTGGGTAACACTGGCTCCCTGTAAAAATATCCCTCCTTTTCTGCCCCAGGCAGAAATAATTTGCAGTTACTCTTCTAATCATGGGAGATACATGATTGGAAACAGTATTCATGGATGCAGCAGCCTAACGATCACCTTTTATACAAGAGACCCCATGGAAGGATTGCCAGCTATAACCATATAGGAAGACCAGAAGGTGATCCAGCTTCACACCCAAGGGGGCTGTGGGCTGAATCTTGGCCTCCCTGGCAAATACCACTTCAAAATCAAATTCCCTCATGCGGAACTCAAATACTGTATGCAGCAGTTGGTTCTGAGCAGATTTGCTTTAGGTGATGTGCATATATCAAATAGTGGAAGTGATAATGGTGGAGAAGGCGTCCTAAAAGTGCATTTATAAAACAGTTCTTGGAGGTTTTCTTGGATTTGACCGTGAAATGATAAATGAAATGGATGATGATGAATGATTTCAGGGTTCTTACTGCAGCATCTTTTAGTGCCCTGGTTTTTGCCATTGTAAGAAAAAGAAAAAGGTTTCAAGTTTAATTTCTCTTTTAAAAAGCCTGCTGTATTCCTGCTTTCTTTTAAAAGGCAGGAGTCCATGAATAGCTTTATCATATGTAATAGATGGGTCTGTGGCTACTGCTTCTCACATCCATTCTGATTATGTAACACTGAAAATCACTGCATTGAAATGAAGTTTCAATGTTTTTATTCAAAGCAGCTTCTCACAATGTATAAATACTGCATATTAACACACATGAAAAATACAACTTCTAAGGCACCCAGAAATGTGTCCATACACTAGTTACAGGACCATCAACAAATAAATTGTGTACAATTTGATCTAGACAGTCAATATTTGATATATCAGAAGATACAAGTCCCTCAGTACTGTACCAGTTTCAGAAAATATTTACAACACTGTGATATAGGGGTGCCTGTACCCTTATAATATTATAATATGTACTCATCATTACAAATATTAGAAACTGTTTTAGTCTGTTCCATGGCGTTCTGACAAAATAACTTAAGGGCCTAATTTGCAAAGTTCTACCATTAATTATTTGTGCAAGTTCTGAAAATAAATTTACATTGACATAATTTGTGAATTTTTGGTTCTTTGCTTCATCTCAGAGGTTTGGTAATAAGCCTTACCAATAGACATGCCATCCTCGCTGAACGTCACTCCTGTCCCAATAGGTCAGTGGATACATCTTTTCCCCTTACACTTGACGTGGATGAGAATGCAGTGTTTGTAGCAGAAAGAGACTATTTGCTTTTCAGTACAAATGTCAAACTAGTTCACTGGCGAAGGAACTAATGCTTCGTTAGAAGAATGCAATTCTTTGGTCCTTTGTTTTTATGGAAGGCATAACATTTTTATTCACTAAAAATTTAAATCCTGTCTGTGAGTAAGCAAGCTAGTGAATGACTTTCAGTGTAGTATTTAAAGTAGCAGTAAAGAGATTTAATATGGCTTAAAACATACGGTTAATTGGGCAGACACAGATAACACATCTAGGATACCGAGTACCCAAATGTACTATGATTAAGATTGTCTATAAGTCTCTTATGTAAACTTCTTTAGTGTCTCCTAAAGAGTGCTGGCTTTAGCCAGATTTGACTTTTATAGACCCAGCCACACAAAGCCTGAGATTAAACTACTGTGGTTGGGAGCACAAATGCACAGTTTATATATAACAAAGCCCATGCTGACAAGTCTACCTATGTTGTTCGAAAGAAACAACCCGTATTACCCTTTTCACAAGAAAAACTTAAGGCCCTGTACTCTGATTTGCTAACTTTCTTACAGCAATTATTTGGGGAAGTCCTTAGTACTACATAAGCAATTATGTAGCTTTAAAGATTTCTTGTACCTAATGGTAAGGCTTATTCACAAATGCAATACATTTATAAATTACATTTAAAACTGTAAAGGCTGGCAAAATAATAATAAAAAAAATAAAATCAAACAAACCCCAACCAAAATTGTCTGTTTATCCCTAACGTTAAAAGAGTATTTTATTCTAATGAAAAACTATTGGCACAAAACCATTATATTATAGATTAAAAGAACAGTTAAGAGTAGTGAAAAAGATTGCCTAAAACGCATACCCTAACCTACCACAGAAATATAAAAGTTTATATTCTGAAAATATATACTGTATTAAAGTTCGTAAGCTTATTCATTTAAACAGAAATGTACTGAAATAGTAAACTAAGCAACACTTATCTACAGCAAAAATATACATGCAGGACAACACAAAATAAATTGCTTACCTTTAATATCTACAAATGCAAAACTGTAGATTTTTAAAGATTGTACAAAACAATTTACACAAGAATAAAATAACATACTTAACAACAAATTGCATTTATAATCTTAAATACTGTGAATATTAGTAAAGGTACCCAGACTTATATGTACAGTACATCTAGATATCTGAATACCCAGTAAGGACAGAAACACAAGAGAAAATTGATTCTGATCTTTAAATAATGGAAAAAGAAGCTTTTGACATTGTTATTACTCTTTTTTGGAAGGGAAAATAGATTCCATGAAAACTAGATTGTAACTGTATAGATATGAATAATTAAAAATGGTAACTATGGTTAGCGCTTGCTTTAATGGAAAAATAATTATAGAAAATGTATTTCAACCATTCCTTTGTCATAAAAAAAGCTAAGATACAGATATCTGAAAATTCAGATGAAATGATGCAGTTTAAAGGTCTAACAACTTATGATTCTTCTCTGTTTGAAAATCTCATAGGGAAAGCATACCTTCGCATTGCTGAGCAATTTTTCTATATTTATCTACAAAAACCAAGCATAGTATTGAAATAAACTTCCTCATCTCTTATTAACACATGACTAGGGGTTATGGCTCTCTGGACGGGAAGAAAGGAAATAAAGGAAATTGAGGAATCATGGTACTTTCCATTGCTTTTTTTCTTTTTTATTTTTTTCTGAAGTCTTATATGCTGGAGGCCTGATTGTGCAAACACGTGTGTGTGTGAGTGGTTTTCACTCCAGTGCTCCCCCTGGTTTGAATGGGGCTGCCCCGCAGGTGCCTGGGGTGCCCACCCGGGCATAGCAGGGGGAACCTGGATCCAAGCAAGTCTCTGCGCACACGCCCTGTGCCGTTGCTGGCAGATTGGGGGAATAAGCAAGTGTTAGTAGAAAACATGTGGCGCATCTATCACTTCAAGTAGTTACCCAAAGAGTTCTCTTTCAGGCATTTAAGTTACTTGGTTGGATAAGTTGTTTTGAAAACATTTAAAACAGGCTAACTTGACTTTTTAATGAAGAATTTCCATGAAAACATCTGCCTTTAGAGTAACGATTTCCTTAAAATTCAGTGGTGCAATTAGGCCATAGAAACAGCACTTTTAATTATCTGTGGAAAAAGAAATGTTATGTTAATGTGTTGAAGGCTACTGTTTACTATAGTCACCTGTTCGTTAACTTTACAAAAGGCTTTGTTGAAACTCTTCATGGAAATATGGGGAGGGAGAAAATGTAGTGGCCTCATTTGCAGAGGTTTATACCATAACCAAGTGACTGAGCTCGAGGATGGAGAGCAAGTGCACAAATTACAAAGCAAACAAATGTGCAAAGCTTTTGCTTCAAGAGGTTTTAATTTGGGCATACTAAAATGGCAGGTGAAGTCACAGAGCATGCTTGTGTTATTTCCATATTAATTGCTTTACTAGCGAGAAAGAAACGAGAGAGATCCAGTGTTCACAAGTCAGTCAGTGTCACTGAAAAGTACTAGGATCACATTCTAAAATAGCAGATTGGATTTTTTGTCATTTATCGTGGACTGCTTTTATGGATAGCCATAAGTTCTTGTAACAGATGGTGGGGTGGCCAGATGTGGAGAGGTGGGAAAAGCAAAACGAAACCTCTCCCTCCACTTAGTTCAATACCTAGCACCTTGTATAAACTGTTGGCCCACACCCAAAGGCCTCCAGAGCAGAAATTATCTCACACCTGAGGAATCAGGCAACTAGACTAAGGCTCATAAGGATTTGCTTTTAGACTTCAGACCGAAAGGGGATGTTTAAACCTGAAAAACAGTACGATGCCACATAACGGCACCACTCACCCTGTTACTGACAGCCGGCTAACAGGAATATAGTAAACTTAAATAAAGCATCTTGTTGGCAAGCCCTTCAGTGCTCCTCAAGAAGGCAGAAAGTGAAAAGAGACTTAGGGGGGGACTCACTGTTTCAGAATCCTCTTTTTTCCCTTAACCCTGGCAAATAAATCTAGTTCGTACATTTTTTGTACGATTTTGCACATAGAGGAGCATGCACATGGCTGTTTCTTTTACTGCCCACAGCATTCTGTGTGTTTTCTACATATTCTTTATTTTTCTACACAATTTGCTGCTAAAAATGTCTTTGCATTCTCATGCGATGCCATTATTTCAGTCAAGGGAAGTATGAAAATAAGATCTGTGATCAATAAACAGCTGAATATGAACAAAAAATAAATAAGTTAAATAAATTCAACAAAGAAAAAAATCCTAGTAGTTTTTGTAAAACTAACTTTACATATTATACATATAAATTATCAGATTTTTCCATTATACTGTTAGAACTTAGAAAAAAATAATTAAAATATTTCTAAAGTATGGTGTTTGGGTCCACAAAAGATTGTGCTGACCCAGTTTTTAGATCGAGCCCTCTGTGTCAGCCCAGATGTGTTGCAACAGCAAGAATAAGTTAAGAAGGACAGACAAAATCAATCACTGTGGATGGTGTGCCTCGCCGGGCCCCGGTGGTGCTTCTCAGCACATGGAATGTATACTTTTATCTGGATGAGCCTGTGAAAGATGCAGCCCTCTGTAGAGATTATGTGCACGGAACAAGCCTGCCTACGTCTCGGTTACACAAAATCAAACCAGCTACAAGCAGCTGTGTAGCTCACAAGGGAATCAACACAACCATAGGTATTAGGGTACACGGTCACAAATTCCTCAATGATGCATTGCCTTTGCTTTTCAAACACAGGTAATGTTTGACTCTGTTCAGAAGTGGAGCATTTTCTCTTTAGGTTGGCCCAAGACATCAGACTTCGTAAATTTTGTCTTGCAAGTAGCTGAATAATGAATCCAGTCCTTTGGAAGAACTCCACAGCTGTTTTAACATCTGACACTCTTTCTCATTCACATCTTCAAGTCCGGATTTCAGGAAGCTCCGCATAAGACATTTGGACTCTTCCAATACCTAAAACCAAAATATCACTCAGTATTTTATTTTGAATCTGAAAAAAATATTATGGGTAACGGTGTGAAGAGCATTTTTACACTACTGACTCTGGTTTACAATCTAAATAACTCCTTTGGGCACAGAAATTAGGTTTGATTTACAGCCATAATTCCACTTGCTGATAGTCAGCATCTTTAAGAATTAAGGACCTCTGAGGTTTATGCATTAGTGCCAACATTTTTAAAAGGAATGAGGGATTCTGAAGTACCTTAGTTTATTGAAAGTCTGCACTAGAAGGAGCTGAACTCCCTCCTGTTGAAAATGTGACCCCTTGAAATGAAAATGTGTAAGGCACGATACATTTGCTACCTGTTTTCTGGAAGGTGGTCTTTAGCGTTACAGAGGTTGGAAACCCAAAAGGGGATGTCCATCATCTTTATCAATTTTCCCTCATGCATCCTTATCAAAACAGAAATTAATAGGAAAAAGGCCTTTACTGCAAATACCTTTTAAAGTTTATTTACTTACATTTTTATAAAAGTGAAATATTTTACAGAAGAAGGGTGTGGAGCAAAACAAGCACCCTCTGACTCTGTTCTGGAGTTAGATTGGTTTAGCTCATACAAGCCGTGGTAACAAACCACCTCAGGGGTTTGCAATGGAAAGCCCAACCTCAAGCCCTTAGGAATTGCTGCCAGTTCTTAAAGGCACGAACGGCAGGTCTATGGTTGCTCCCATAGTTCCCACACCCATTTTTAAATACATTGAGACTGAATCCTTTAAAATTCTTTTTGAAATATGTAACGCCATTATGTATCTCACAAGCCAACTAGTCAAACAAAACCATTAATAATTCATACCTTACTGATTTTTTTGAGGGCAGAAGATTTAACGTAAACTAATACAGTGTTTATGGTAAGGGAGACGCATACTCTCCACTCAGCTTTGTCAACAGTTACATGTTAAGCCCAGTTTCTATCCAGTTCAGGTTACAACACTGCTATTCCAAAGTAGCATTTCTCTTTAAATCAAGTAAATGGTGTTAATTGTAAATCGTGGGGCCTGTGTATTTTTCTGTCTGTTTGTGAACAAGTATCCACAGAGAACTTGGATGAGCTCATCATATCCATTGTTTTTGTGACTTCAGCCTGATTTGCATTTAGGATCTCAGAGAGTAAATCGAGTCTTTGACAGTTTTAACTCTCATCTTTGCCTGCAAGTGTTAGCACCAGGCCTTCTAACAGGTCTCCAGAGAAAACTTCATTGACAGCTGATAACAGTGAAGGAAGGAAGGATTCACAGCAAGGCCCAGCGGTTTTCCCAACTCATATAATGCACATTATATCATTAGGATCAAATAAGCTTATGCTACATTTCCAGAGAGTTTCATTCTGAATGTCTTTTGTGAGATCTAATCTGCACTTCATTTAATTAAAAATCTCCTGTGTCTCTACCTTCTCTTTTACAAGGGATCTTTTAAATGAAGCTGAGGGATGCTAAGACAGTTTCAGGCACGGGAAGCGTAGCAAGAAGCAGCAACAATTTGTACTTTAGTTAGTGCCGCTTTATTGCAGCCAGTATCAATTTCTTCAGTGCATTTTTTTAAAAACAAGGATGTGCCCAGAATAGGAGTATATCTGCCTGAAGGGAAAAAAAAACAACTTAGGAAGTAAAAAAAGGAAAGGATTTTCTTTCAACTTTTATGTACACAAAAGGAAACACTGTGACCAGACTGTGTTCAAATCCCTCTGTGTCTGGATCTCGCCTCTCCTTCACAGCAGAGGGTGGCTGGCACTATCCTACCCTTCTGGTGCGATGTGTAGGATGCTTTGCAGAATCAGGAACTATGCAGGTGCAGAAAAGAAGGCAGACTCAGCTGAAACATAGTAGGTCAGGACAACGTGAAAGGCAAATACATTTTCTTACTGGCCTCACAGAGATTCCCCAGTACTGTTGTATAGTTTCAGACTCTTCCACCTTAATGAAGGAAACCTATTCTAAAATCACCCTTCAAAATCTGGGGCAAGGAGGTTCCATTCATATTGAACAAATGTAAAG
This sequence comes from Tringa tobata, assembly GCA_033628505.1. Classification (NCBI taxonomy): domain Eukaryota; kingdom Metazoa; phylum Chordata; class Aves; order Charadriiformes; family Scolopacidae; genus Tringa; species Tringa tobata. The sequence continues at coordinate 2,601,259 of JAHREE010000429.1, forward strand.
ATAGGGAAAATGAGAAACTCCATGAGCTCACTGATCCCTATCCAGATTTTCTGTTGTTAACCTCCTTTCACAGGTATGGTTGTGGAAACTGAGGACCCACCATGAGCCTTGGGAGCCCACCTCCCCTCTGTGGAATGTAATTTAATCACAAAGGAGTTTAATTTCTTACCACTGCACTGCAGGATGCCATTTCTTTCACTCGTAGCATCACTTCTTGACTAAATGTTGTTGGCCAAAATACTTGTGACACTAGCCCTCTGCTGCAGGCTTCCTGTGCTGTCAGCTTTCTCCCACAGAACAACATTTCATTTGCCTGTGAAACCAAAAGATTACTTGTGATCTTGGGTTATAATTACCTTAAAAAATTTTCCAGACTTGCCTGCTATTTTCAAGATTAAATTTACAAATGGTCTTCTGTATCTTTCCATACGCAAAATACTTTAAGAGGAGTTTCGGTAGCTATTTAAGGATTGTGCAGGTGGCCAGAGCACAGCATGGGTTTCATTTAAGAGAAATGTGCTGGCACACAGGATGGATCTGTGTTGCTGATTTTATAGGAGTAACTGTCAGTGATACAGTGATGATGTGCCAAGGGTCATGGAACCCAGTTTGAGGTACTTTGTGGGGCAAATTCTACTTTGTTATACTGGTTATACTTTGTTATACTAAGCATCCTTACTGGAATTATTATGGCTTGTCTTTAGAGAGCAGAATCTTGCTCTGTTACTGCACAATCCTAACACAATGCAGACGAGTACTCTGCAACATTATTCTGCTCAGGCATTTCTTCCTTTTTCTACAATGATCTTGACAATCTTGGCTTTTTCAACTTGTGTTCAATCTTTCCTGTGTACAGGATGTGCAATATATTGAATCCTGAAGTCATTTTGTGATAAGAAATTGGTAGGGATTAGATGAACTTTCAGCAGATTTCATTGCTATTCATGACACTTGAAAGAAACAGTTATTTTCTGTTTTACTTTTTAAAGACAGAAAGAAGAGCATGAATTTAAGAAAGGTTCTTCAGCAGTTTGAGGTGGAAAACCTTACCAGTGCGACACCCAGAATTTGTGGGAATGTGTATGACGAGCAGCCAGCTGGGGTGAGTCGGATTGTTGCGTATGGTGTCTGAAACCATGCCTTCTCGCTTGCCCAAACGATATCACATAGTGGTAAAATAGAAGCTCCTAACCCAAGAGCAGGGCCGTTGATAGCAACCACAATTGGCTTCTTAAATTGAATAAAAGCTTTTACAAAATCCCTAAAATAAAAAAATAAAAGAAAGATCTTGAATACAGAAGTAACACTTAGATAAATACCCAAGCTTAAAGTACTTAATCTGAAAGCAAATTAGAACCACAGATGAACACAATAAATGCCATGGCCCAGTTTTATGAGGTCACAATTGAAAGATACTTTATAGTTTGCACATGGAAAATTTTGCTCTTATTTAGTTATTTAATTTTTCTGATTCTCTGGCATATTAATTAGTTTTATATATGTTGCATATGAGTTGATTAACTGGAATGCACTGACTGCTGTACTTTTTGCAGAATGGTTTGATTAGGTTTAGTTTTACTTCTGGACTGGTAACTCATGAGTTTGTATACATAGCACTTCTCACGTTGTTCCACAATGGCTAGTGTGGCTTCTGATGATTTGGTTTGGCTAACTTGAGGAACATATTATAGTGTGAAATACAGGAAACTCAAAGGTGGATTGCTGAATATTTATTTTTTTCAAGAAATTCTCTTAAGATCAAAAGGTTGTCAAAGCTTGCTGCAAGTCCCATCAAGGGATTGGGAGACAGTAAACGTTTATGGCAGACCAGCAGAAAGAACAAGACCCACAAAGGGGAGTCAGAGAGAGAGAGAGAAATGTTGGAACAGGGAAAGAATTAGGTGAGAGATCTCTTGGGTCTTCATTGCAAATGTCTTTGGCAAAGACGTAACAAGTAGATGCCCTTGGCTGCCTACAACAGTAAATGTGAAACGATGGGAAATAATGGGGAAGTAAATGTCATCAGATTCATATGGATGAACGAACTAGAACGTGTTAAATTCTGTGCAACGAGGAGGTATTTTAAATAAGTTACCTACCAGCAACTGTGGAAAGACATCTGTTGAATACAACAGCCTATGCACCAATTAGGAAAAACATGACTGTAATTGTGGGCAAATTATGGGCTCCAGCAGCTCAGTGCACAGCAGGTATATGGAGGCAAACGAGACACTCAATTACTTTAGAAAAGAGACATGTATAAATCAAATTCGAAACAGAAGAGGAGATTCTGTTCCTGCACTGGGTATTTATTAGGTCCAGAGTGCATCTTTGCTAACAGATTTTAGGAAAGAACATTTTGTCAAATGTACCCTTTGATGAGTTGCAGCTGTCCCAGTGAGGTCAAAAAGACCTAGACTTGTGCATCTGGGAATAGGAGGTGTGCCCTGCAGGTTAGAGTGCCAATGGGGCAAAAAATGGCAAATATACCGAAGATAAGTATTTTATTGGACTGAAGTGCAAGGGCATTGGCTATATTTCAAATGAAAATGAAGAGTCTGAGGTGACCCAGCATTAAATGTTCAATGAAGGAGTTCTTTTTTTCAGGCTATCTAGTAATAAGTTGATTTTTGACCATGGGAAAATAGGGACTCGCAGGAATTGATGCAGCTCTGCTTACACAGTGAGTAATAAAACAGAAGATCAGAGGCAAGACAAAGAGAGTGAAATGAGGGATTTCTCTGTTCAAGACCATTTCTTTCTAGAGGATAGCAGGGTTAAGGAGAGTTGTGGTTCATTTTTGTTTGCAGAAGCAATGCTATTCCCTTATCTTGTTATTTCTTCAATTGTTTATGGTTGAGTGATGACCGTGGATCACTGCACCTGATTAATTTCAAAATTTTAAGAACCTTAGTAGTTAAGCAAGTAAGCCTTCCATGTAAGACTACAGATGGGAACAGGGATATGATGAATAATAGGTAAAAAAACCAAACTATGGATAAATGGTGGCAGCAGATCTGAGGACCACGTGGAGGCAGAAGAAAGTGGTGTTGTGGAGAAAAGCTGGAAGCACGTGGTAATAACTGAGACTGGAAGTGAATATGGAAAAGCAATTAGGGATGTGGAGAGGAAAGGGTTAGATGATAGGGAGCAAGAACAAAGCAGAACACATTAATGGAGGGGAAAGTTTGAAGAAAATGGGAAGTCTTCATATTAGCGAGCAAGGGAGGACCTGGAGATGGGGAACAGAACATTAAGAAGACACAATAAGCCTCTGTCATGAGGGAAGAGTGAGGAGCACAGAGGATGGTACAAAGGGTGGGTATTGAACATGCCACCTATAGGATGGAGTGAAAGGATAAAATACTGGAAGCTTGTGAGGGAAACAAATGCCTGCATTTGGTCTACAGCAGCTGCAGTGTCCAGCTCTCCACTCATCTGTGTTCCCTGTGTGGTACGTTATTTGTTTCAGTGAGCCATCTTCGTACCCAGAACCTGTCATGTTTCCCTGTCTCCGAACTGGAAGTTCACACATGGAGTTTCTGGTCTAGAAGATCCTTGTTTCGATTCAAGGCAGTCTTTGAAAAGGATTTAGAATTGTAATCGTTGTTGCACAGTAGAGCCAGAAGCTCAAAGAGAGGAAAAAGTGTCACATGCAGAAGGCTTTTGGTTTTGCCAGAGGGTATCTGGGAAGTTGACCATCAAATACACTTTGGGATGCTCAGATAACTCTGCATAGTTGCACAGGTCAGGGCTCATAACTATGTTGAAGGCTATAAAGAAGTTGAGCAAATCAAGTTGTCCTTCCTTGTTTTCTTCTGAGCACACCCAGAATTTTATTCATCTGGTCACACAACGATGCCTGACGGATGACGTGACAAGGAAGACTGATGCTGGGAATGCCTTCCAGTGAGTCTTTCAGTTGCAGGGCTCTGTAGGACACATATGCACAGTTGCAGTGCAGTCTGTCTGTCTGTCTGCCTTCTCCCTGCTCCAGGAGTGCAATGCCAGACACACGTCTGATGGATCTGTTTTGAGGACCTGAAGAGAAGCTACAGCACCACACATCTGTGAGCTGCAAGGCCCAAAGGCAGTAGATGAGGACAGGGGCCGAAGGAATAAGGCATTCATGTGAGATGAGACTTGGCGGGTATTTAAACTTCAGTTTTAAGTTGTGATCAGTATCTAAGATCCATACTTTATCAAGTTGAAACACACGGTAATCAAGATTTTAACTTCATTTTGATACAAGTCAACTCGATGTAAAGCAGTGGAGGCAGAGATCCTTTAATGTGTTTTGGGACATCCTAACCACTGAAAAAGCAAAGTGTACATTTTTTTCTCCTCTTATTACAATATATTTTCCATGAGTTGAGTCCTTTGTTCAAAGAAAGCACAGAGAGTGCTAAATGGAAAACGTAGTGTGTTGTTTCCAGAAGTACAATAAAAATCTATTTCCAGTGGGCCTGAAGCCGACATTCTTGACAAGGAGCAGTACATTGTCCCAGGATTTCAAGAGTGTTCTGGGACTCCAAGGATGGAAAAACTGAGTCTCATAGTCTGGCTCATACGAATTTAATCATTGAATTGATAAATACACCTGTATATTAAATGTGTGTAGATAAATGTACACATATATAACAATAGCTATCTACACAATATTTACATGAATAATATTAAATATTTATCTTCTAATGAAGTGTAAGTGTGCCTGTGTTTTCAAACAAGAAGAGTGATTTTCTTCCCTCACGTTTTTTTCAGTTCCACATTATTAAAAATCCCTCACATTAAAAAAAATATAAATTAGGATGTGTCCTTCAAAAGGGTTTTTCTTTTTCAAATATCGCTACATGATATTCAAGCATAGCTAAGGTCTTGAAAACAGGTCATAATTTCTTATACTTAAGAAGTAAATTTTAAATTCTTTCAAAATAATTACTACTTTGAGAATTTCAAAAGTATTCAACTGAGAATCCAAACTGATCTGCAATAGTTGTAACCAAGATAACTGGTGGTTAATACATGTCATGTAACAACCTCATCTTGTGTTATACTAATATATCCAAAACATAGATCTGTTGTAAAGCAAATTCTTTAATATTCCTTCATAGAATTGTTGCATAAAGTTTTAAAGCTCTCAGAAGATTAATTTTTATTTGTAGAAAGTGGGGGGAAAAAAGGGACCAAACCCTTTCCTGGTACAGACTGGTGAAATGCCATTGGCTTTAGTGGAGTAATGTCAATTTATACTGGAAGATCTGCTAAATATGTATAAAGTCTACCTTGTGGATAATGGGAATATTTGGTGATGTATTGTGCAGATTGATTTGTAGACTGCATGTCATAAACCCTGGATTTCTATTAAGGTAATATGATATATATAAGGAAAGTCACATTTTAGTTATGAAAATAAAACTCCATTTACATATATATTAAGTAATTTAAGTTTAAGAAAAAGAGTGGAGACCCTTCTAATAAGGTTCTGAAATACAGTGGCAGATCGCTAGTTCAACAGAATATGAGTAAGCCATGGATTCCCATTTGTACTGAAATTCATTAAAATGATGAACATTAAAACAAGTAAAATATTTGCCTTTCAGGAACCACTTTAGAACATGAAGCAACAGCTAATTTGGAAAAACAACAACAAAGTTGTATTTGAATTTGGAGGAATGATTTGAAATATTAAATACAGAGAAGTGGAATAAAATAAATCCCAGTGGATATTAGCACTGGAATAAATGTGCTTTCTTTTCTAACAAGGAAAGGTCCAAGGTTCTTCTTACTGAACAAATTTGTAGGACTATAATTAGAATGCAATCAACACTTAAATATACAACATTTTTGGACCTGATAAATATCTTTATAATCACACACTGCATTTCATAATTTAGAGATCATAGGTAAGCTTGGGTCACCTTATAGCTTCTGCAATCCTAGTGCTTTCCTTTCTTCTGTCATTGGATAACCTGCCAATTAAATATGAGTAATCTAGGCCACTACAGAATACACTTCCCACTGCGCTGAGAAGTAAGAGTTTACTGTCATCAGCTGATGCATTGCACAATGCTCTCCGAACTTCCTTCATGATCTGTGGATAAAGAAAAGTAAACAATTCGACATGCATGCCGTTGCAATATCATTTCCCTAGTTTTACAAACCTTAGTGATTTTGAGAAACTTACGTTTTGGGCACTATTAATAGTTACATCAATTATATATATTAATATAATTTTAATATACTTAGAATGATAACATTGTGAGTTTACAGAATATTTTATCTTTGGAAGTGCTTTGTAGATGCTTACTAATTCAAAGAGGTTTTAGGATTTGGCTGTTCTTTGCTTTTTCTATGGGAATTTCTAGCTAGCTTATGCTATTTGACTGCAATTGAATAACTTCAAATAACACTTTTTTATTTTCATCGTGTATATTCAGTGTCCATCACTGTACCCTCAGTAACACTGTTATCACAACAATAGCCTCTTAACATCAACAGCTTGTCAGCAAAATCTAGAAACCCCAGTTTTCAGTTCTTCAATTGCTTTGGTTTATATGACTTGAACCAGAGCAAGGCAGAACAAGAGGACATCATATACATCAACATGACAAATACATTACTCATTTTTCTGCGGTCAGTGATATTGTTAGTCTACAAAAGTTAGAGAAAAAAGCCACTTGACAGAGAGACATTTTTACGCTCTAATTTACTACTGGATCAAGTGATTAATTGCACCATAAATCAAACCTAATCAAAATCTGGATAGAATTGAGCTGCTGTTATTGTCAGAAAAGGGCCTTTCATCTAAGCAGAATTGTTTTTCCTAATTATTTTTAAAAGGAAATATTATTTCATAAACTTCTGATGGGTAACTTCTTGTTTGGTCACAATTCAGCATAGTTTGTAAGCTGTAATGGATTTCAGGCATTTCAGATTTCCCTCTTCTCTTTAGTGATTTGCTCCTACTGAAGTAGGGCTGTGATTTCATCTGGTGTGACCTTTCCGATGCTTAAACATACTGATGTGCCCAAGTACTTCTTATACAGGGTCCTGTTGAGTCAAATTTTTCTCTTCTGCATTGAAAGATTTCCTGTTAGTGTAAATTTAGCTAAAAGATAGCAAAATGTGTTTGAGGGATTAAGTACGGTTTCCCCGTGAGAGAAAATCTTGTTTTTTAGCTTGTGATTATTTTTGTTCACTATTTTCTGTTTCCAAAAATTCTTTAGATCTCTGAAGTGCCTTATTTAAGAAATGTCCCTAAACACAGAACAGAAGTTTTGTTTATACTGCTCTAGGTAGCCTTTTATTAGAAATCCTGTGGTTTATGAGACCAAGTTTGAAGTTGTATATTCAAAGCACACAGTGTGATGCTGCCTGCTTGCTTTCCATACCTTTGCATAAAAATGATTGTCACTGGCTGCTGAGACCAGGACACCAGAAAGCAGGTGGGGAACTTCTAGGTGCTTCACTTCAGAATGCCTGTAGTAACCCAGTATGTGACAGTTCGTGGAAATGAAGTAATTAAAAGCAGCAGAATTCAGAAGTGTATTTAATTCTTGTGCAGGTACAAAAATGTCTTCAGTGATTTTACAAGAACTGTTTATTCTCAGAGTCTCAGAGGCTGTCTGAGCCCTCAGTGGGTAAAATCAGAGCAAAACTGAACATTTTGTAAAGGGAAACAAAAAAAAAATCCTAAAACCTCTGTTCAATGTTAAAAAAGAAACTTTAGAAGGTAGTAGATGTTAGAATAAAAAAAGATACATATTTTTATTTTCCTAGTTCCATGTGAATGCCAGATTGTCCTCTTAGTTTATTTTAAATGTTCTCAAAATCTGCTCTTTCTTAGGGAGGATAAAAGTCAAACATTTTTATACACAATGAGGAGCGTTGCTTTAAACATGATGCCAGGATAGGATACTCCATTCAGCAAGGTTCTTTACCATTCCCCTTCCTGCAGTGATATTTGCATAGGTACCATTTCTTTGATGTGACCACTGCTTTCCTTCAAACCCATCATTACTGTAACAAAACCGCCTCTTTTTTATCTTGCCCCTCATTGATTTGGATGGCTAAAGCCATCTAAAAGTACAACACACTTTTGAGCAGGGTTATACTACTTGGAGGAAACAAAAAAATGTGTTACCACTGTTTTTTCAATGCTTTGGAGAGGGTAATATTAAGAGCCCATTATTAGGAAGTGATTTGTCCGATATGGTTGAAAATGTTGAAAATGGGGAGGTTTTGAGAGTATTTTGGATGGTATTTTTGAGCAGGAGTGGAAATGTAGTTCCACTGCTCCACAAGTTTCTAGCTAAAGAAAACAGTATCAGAAACCAGGAAACTATAACATATCACTGTTTTCAGGCTCCAAAAAGTATTCTTTGTGTTTTATTTTTAATATCTGTAAGTTTGTCATTAACTTTATCATCAAAAGGCTCATTGGAATACATCACTGCCAGGAAAGTCAATTCTTGCTCCCTTGTTTTATGACATGATTCCTTTGCTGGTGCTGCCCAACATCCAGCTGGTCACCTTGTCACTCAGGGGAGATACAGCCAACCTGCTGCCGACCATCGCTGCTGGAGGCCTTGGCATCACGGTTTTCCTCATTGATTATCTGGGTATGGGGATTGATCTACAGATTTATACGATTATAGAGAAGCTACTAACAAAAAAATAAAGATAAAAAAGATGGCTTGTCTGTAGGGTTGCAGAACTGTATATTAAACTGCAGTACTGTAAATATCATTTTAGTCCAGAACTGCTGTCTGGTTTTAAGCACAAATTTCCATTTAATGTGGTAGTGGATTCAGCTTGCAACTATAGAGAAACTATGTGTCTTTAGTTACATTTCTTTGTTTATTCCATAGTATTTTTCTCTCTTCCATAGTCCTTAAGCATTCCCTCATTTTGGTATAAATGTGGCATTTGTTCAATTAAATTTTACTTTCTTTAGTGGACCTGATCTAATATTACTATTTGCAGGACTCCACAGGAGTATTCTCCAGTTCCATGCTTTTGTTTTGATTAGCTTTTTTATGGTCTTTTAATTAATTTTCAGTTGTGGGGGCAGTATTTCTATTCAAATACATTTGACTAAAATTTCTGAGGAAGTATTTGCAAAAAAAAAACCTAAGTATGGGCCAGTTATTTAGCTTATGATAATTTATAGGATTATAAATATACACCAGGCCTAATGTTTCACTTACTGTTTTATGGAAACCCAAATATACAGTGAAATTATCACTTTCTCAAAAGTTGCTTATTTTTTTAATCCTGTCAAGAAAATCAGCTGGTTACTTCTTTAACAGGACACATTATATTGCAAAATAAACATAAAATGTTTTAAAACTTCATTAAATGTCTAAGAGCTTATTTTAATGCCTTTCACTGGATGTAGGAAATTTTAAAAAGCATTTGGTGCCCTTTGCTTTCAATATTGCTTACATTCTGGGGAAATCAGAGCTGGGAATTTATCACTGTAATTACACAAAGTATCTTGAACAGAAGTCTCTTGTTCATATAAATAGAAATACTCGTTCTAAAAGGTTAACTTCTTCTGAATCTCTAAAGATTTGCTGTTGATATTCTTAAAGGTAAACATTCTGTAAATATTATAGTAAAACAAAATTTTAAAGCCTTTTATTTGTTCTTAGAACGTATTCCACATTTGTACCTTTTTACATAAATACACTTTTTGTTACTTACTGACTGTGTGCAAAAAGATTCCGAGTCCTTTCTGTTTGATAAATAAAGGACTTAGGAACTTACAAGGCTGAAATACTGGCCAAACCCCACAGTTTGTCTTTGTATGAGAGCAAAAGTACAGATAACAGTAAACTTGTACCTTATTTACTTATTTATTATTTAAAGTTGGGAAAAGTAAAGAAAAGTGAAGGCAAACCAGTGCTCCAAAATGAACCCGGTAGAACTTCAAACCCTGTAATTCTCATGGCTAGAAATTTGAAACTGGATTCTTTTGTAGAAGTGCACTTGAGGCAGTTCTGTCAGTCTTCAATGGAAACATTAGCTGTTTAGGGTATGTTTTGCTTTTAATTCAGGGGAATATTAATTCCTAGCTCTATTAATAGTGTAAAGTAAAAACAGTGGATGGATCCATTTAATCTTAAGTTTGATCAGAATTTGGATCCTTGAAATATGCTGAGTTAAAACAGCAATATCATCATTGGAGAAAGAACTTGAGAAGCAGCAAAATACCCATGAGAGAAAATGCCCTAATGGAATTCATAAAGATGAAATATTTTACATATCTGTTTTAAAAATGAATTTTAAAACTAATAAGCCTAAGCCCCTGAAATAAAAACAAGCAATGCTGTCCCACGACACTGGCTTGGAAGTTTTACAAGGTCTTGTAAAACACAAAAAAGAATTTCTATAGTGCCCTGAACATTTTGGAGAAAAAACTCAATTACTACAGTGGCACCGAGCCAACTTCAATCAGTGCAAATGCTGCTGGAAGGAGCATCGCCACATTTCATGCTAAAATCACCTGCACAAACCCACAGGTGTGATGTGGGTACCAAAAACATAGGATGAGGATTCAAACAGACTTCTCTAATCTTTTCATTTTATTTTTTTATAAGTTGTTATTTTAATTAAATTGGCATAAGTAGCAGAGGCCAATGGTTGAACAAAACTATTAAATTTCATCTGAAGATGAAGATAAAGCACAAAGGGAAGCGGGGTTGTTTAGGGGTAAGAGTGATTTTGTATAAGCTTAATTTTATAATGATTGTGGGCAGCACACACCTTTTCTCTTTTTCCTAACATAGATGGCTGGGAATAACCAGACCACTATTTTAACTACACCAGGTAGACCTGCTCTGAGTAAATTAATCATTTACTATTTGGCAAACATAATTTACTGAATGTCTAATAAAGCCTGAACGTAATGTTTCTTTTTACAAAATGAAACACACTTTGAAAATTTGGTAGGAATTTTGTGTTTGTACTTTTTAGTCACTGGTGATGAAAGGTGTCAAAATTGAAAATGTTGCAAATGTCTCTAAAATACTCTTGTCAGTTTGTCTCAGCTATGGCTATGGGTGACAAACTGTGGGGACAAGGCATTCAACATATTCCTCCTTGCAGTTCTTGGCTTTTTGCTGCAATTGCTAGGAAGGGTGTGGAATTGCCAATATTGGAGGTGCTGGATTTTGTGGTGTGAACAATCATGGGCTGCAGCCTGGACTGAGGCCAGAGAAGTCTTTTCATGTTTGCCAGCAAAGCTGCCTTCAGAGAGCAAGAGCATTCAATTGCTCTCAGCCTGGATGAGTTTTAAACAGACAATCGCAATGTGGAGAACTCATTACCTTGATTAATTCCTGACCATCCAGATCCTGGTCAGTAATGCAGTTTTCTAAAATGTATTTCCTGGTTTTCGAGTGAGCTTCAATAAAGGTTCTAGAAATAGTCTATGCTGGTGATGCAAGAGGAGGACTATTATATTCTAATCATTTATTTTTCCACAGAGGTGGGTTCCTGGCATATAAAAATTCTGGAGAATGAAAGGGATTGGTTTGGGAGACCTGGAGAGCCCCAATTAATGCACTGGCTTGAGCATTTGAACCTTGCTGATGCGGAACAGCCCAGCCAGCAAAGTAAAGGTATGTCTATTCATCCTGAACATAGTAAATCCTTCGTTTCATACTTTTTCAGGCCCTTGATCTCTGTGTTTAAATTACCTGCAGTGTCAATTAGTGGTAATTAATACATGGATGGGATGATGGATTTGATGCAATCGAATGCATTTTAAGGAATTAGTATTAAAAGCAGGTGTTTGGTGTTCCGTGTTAATTGCCAAGATAGTCCTTTTAAATGTCATATAGTTTAAAAACTAAACATGATAAATGTATGTTACAACAGTTTTAACTGTTTAGTATCATTCTGTGTATTAATGTACATGTGCAAGTGTGCATTTGGGAAGGGAAGTCAAATTTAGGGCCCATCATAGCTGCCAGTGGTTTTATCTGAAGTAATTAATTTCAAAGTCATTCAGTTTCTTATTGAATAAAATAATTCATCAAAGCTACAATCTACTTTTCCCTCAAATGGTGCTCATACTGGTATTTTACATGCTCTTATCTTGAAGTTACTGTACAAGACAGAGCTGCACTGGTGTGTCTGGAGGGCATAGAAGGTAGAGATCTGCGGGCAGCTCGTGGAGAAGCTCTGCCTGCAGAACTCTCAGACAGACCAGCCTGGTGCTGGGAGGCACCTCCTGTTGTTTCCTCTCTGATCCGTGGTGACCCCTTCCCATCAGGCCATTAATGCCCACGTGGAGCAGGGCTCAAGCATGTTCTTGGCTCTCCAGGAGGAGCATCGTGATGGAGGCATTTATTGACACCCCTTTTGTTCTGACATGGCAAAGGTGTCCCAGGGCATCACTGCCCACTGTGCTGGGATCACAGGGAATGGGAGGAAAAGCTTCTCAGGCCTTCCAGTCACCAATATTTGTACTGCAGTAGTACAAGCTATGAGGCCAAGTCTGACTCTAAGTGTATAATAATAATCACCACTCAGTATATCATGACTTTATGCATTTCAGCTGAGACTAGAGCCCCTAATTAGATAAGATTTCACAAATAAGGACTCATAAAGTGATTTACAGGAAAAGCAATTAGGGATCAAGGTATACTTTTAGAATTACTGTCTCAGGCTATAGTCTGAAATTCCTCCGTATGCAACACCTGGAGCACTATTTAAATTAATAAAATGAAAGAGACCAGATTTCTCTAAGGACAGTAACTGTGAGTAACTTCAACATGTGAACAACTGCTTTATATAACTCTGTTTTGGAAATGCTGCTTCTGCCATTCCTTTCTTTACTTCTAATTTTCAGTTTCAGACATGTAAATTAAAAATTAATTTCCATTGCATTCTTTTTGATAGGAATCTCAAGTGTGAAAAAGTTAAATATATCTGAATTCCATATTTCTTTTTTAAGATAATCTATTAGGATAAAAATTCATGAAATCCAATCCAAGTGTAGTGTTTTCAAGATAAAGCACACATTAGGATGGCTTTCTTTGGCTTTTATGCTACACACTTACCTCTGGGGTCAGTGCATTGTTATCTGAAGTCTGACTCGACAGCAAAATATGTGTGAAACCATCTTCTTTCCGGACTACAATGTCCCTGAACCGGCAGTTACTTTCATTCTGACGTACGCTGTATCTTAGTCTCTTATCGAAGACATAATCTTTCTCCCCATCTAGTTTCCTTTTCACAGTGCTGTGTAGATTCAAGCTTCCATTGGCCAGAGAAGAACCTTTCAGATGGAAAGAATCAAAGCATAATTATGTCTATACCTTCCAAGACATGGAGTGCTAATTTCTATTAGCTTAAACATAGCTCGGTATTTACAGTAGTCTCTACGTGATAAATCTGATAAATCAAAAATCTGCCTGGCTAGTCCAGTGTGGCCTCAAGCCAGTATTATTCTGTATTCCAACATTCAGTGTTTTTGTTCTCTGATCAGAAAACCTCTAGATCCAAGAATTATATAGGACGTAGGACTGGTGCTCTTAATGGGATTCAGTTCTGCTTTGAAGATGAAACCAATTGTATCATAGTCTTTCATATGAATTTGGGGTGAATGCTGAATTCATTGAAAAATTCTAATTCATTTTTGGAAGAACTTGACATGACAGGTTTAGTCCAAATCTCACCTTTCAAAGTTACGTTGTCTTCCTTTTACGGTGACCAAAAAGTCATTACCAGTTTCAAACAACAACCTGAACAGACAGTTGTTCCACATCGACATGTGACAGTAAGTTAAGGGAGGTGTTACTAAGCAGACACAACCGCCGTTCTCTTCCATGTATCCTTGTGGCTGGCATTAGGAGCACAGTCAGCCTGCCTCTGCGCTCTCATCCCAAGCTGCTGCTCATTACATTTTACAGTAACAATAATTACTGACTTTTGACTAACAGATATGATATTAATATTGGACTTCCTAGATAGAAAATATTAATGCTGATGACATTTTGGAGGGTATCCAGCAGTAGGGGAAAAAGGGAACTGTGACAAGAAAGATACAGTTCCTCCTTAAAAACAAATGAGAGTAATAGTACATCAATTTTAAAAGACAGTTTATTCTGACTTCCACTGTGTATGAACTGTAAACTCTTACTTTGTTGATGTTTACAGTTCCTCTGTAATAGGCAATATATTATGATTGATAATGATGCTGAGTTGGAATGTTGAAAATAACTTTACAAGCTTTTTACGCAATACTCCTTTTTTAATTATGGATGTTTTACACTATTGCCATTAAAAGTACAGCAGAGACAGGTTGTTGAGGAACACAGATTAAAGTCACTCTGTTCATTGAAATAGTTTCCAAATCTGTTTTTTGTTTAAATATACATGAGCCCACAATATGCCATATTTAAGAAAGGCCAAGAAAGAGCTCAATGAAAACACTTTTGTTTGTTCCGTTCTTTACTCCTGCCAAAGCTGACCTGTTCCAGCTTCTGGTGTCAAATAGCCAGGAATTTTTAAAGGGCAGATGACACAAATATTAGAACATAGATTTAAATTTTGTAGTTTAAATGACCCATTAAAAATACTCTGTTGGAACAGAACTGAGTGGTGAATTCATAACAGATTACACTCAGGACCAAAGTCACCCTCATTTTGGATTGGCTGTGTTAAAACCTGATGTTTATGTAGGTACCTAAACTGTCTGAGACCTCTTTGTTGGCAATGGCCTATGGAATTGTTCACAGCCTCTGAAATGCCTGTATATACACAGCAGTTACAATATCTGATGTTGAAAATATACAGAGTGTGTAATAGTATTTAACTGGTGCATCATTTGGCCTCACCATGTAATGTGTACATGTGTGTACAAATACATCTATACACAAATGCGTATTTGTTAAACAGTCTGGTAATTCAGTCACTCATAAAACTCTTTTTCATTAAGAGATACCATCTAAAGCATTGCCTATATCATACCAAATAGGGGATTCAACTGGTGCAATGCAAACATGCACAAATTACCCTAGATCATCAGTTTGGAAAAAAAAGCATTTGAAGCCAGCAGAATTTGAAGTTTGTTTTCTTGTCAAGAATTATCTACTAGTGTAGAAATCACCATGTGCTTGAATTTTTTAAATTATGAATAATTTCTTATGGCACAATTCTACGTTTTTGTAAGGCTTTGCTACTGCATATATTTTGACATGTATTCTTACAAACAAAATCAACTTGTGAAATTACTAATAGAAAACTAATAGCATTGGGAATAACATACTAAAACAAATTAATTATTTGACTTAGGCAGACCTTTAAATATTGCATTTTATTCTATTCAATCCTTACTATGCTGCTTGACCCAGCAATAAACTAGAAAGATGTGAACACTGAAAACTCTCAAAAAGTGTACAGAACTTATAAAATCAGAGGCACAAATGACCATTGAATGGAAGATGTGTCAGACCAACTGTAGTGATTAGCTACCTGGTGTTGACGATTACACCACATCTATTTTAAATACAAAAGGTAAGAGAATGGTAGAAGATTAACTCACACAGATAATCCAGCTCAACAAAAAGCCTCCTGGTAATAATTTTATTTTAATTTTTTGTTGTATTCTTCTTTGAGTAATGTATTGTTTGTAAATTAAATACATGTAGTAAGAAACTATAGATCTCGTAAAAATAGTTTAACTGACTGCACACCAGCTGAAGGAAATTTAACCAGAGGAAAGAAAGATCTAAATTAAATAGGAGAGAAACATAAATGGAAAAGTGGAAATTCCAAGAACGGATGATTAACAGAACAACATATAGTGAGTAAATTGTTTCAGTGCATCCCTGTGATCTTGTTTGAATCTGATAAACTGGAGAAAATGACCAGCAAAATCTGAAGTCAACACTCAAGTTGTATCAGGCCAATTTCACATGTCTGTGGATGGATGTGATGGAGCTATGGAGAGTTTGATCTGGAGCCACTAATGCATCCGGATTGTCCCCTGCGTGAGGGGTAACAGTTAGCACCTGCTTAACGCACACAATGGTAGTGGTACCTTAGGATGTCATGATGAAAAATGACTGTGACATAGGGAAAAAAGAGGCATTCTCAAAGCAATCTATACTGCATGTAAAACAAATTAAGGATGTTGCAAATTAACTAAGGAAGCTTTAGGTACCTCTAAATGTAGTTTACTGGTTTGTAGTGAGTATTTAATGCTCTAAGTACAAAAAGAAAACAGAACAGGAGAAAACATTCCTTCCTTTAGTGGGAGCTTGATCTAATTATTGCCTTGTTTTTAATCAGCAGTAGAACTTGTGAAATATCTAAAAACACACTGATGTTTAGATGAAGTTTCAATATTTTTTAAGGGAACTTCCAATATTCCCAGACCTCTGGTGCATCTAGTAATCCTCCTCCAAGAATGGCAGTAAAGGATGCTATTTAAGGAGAAAGCAAAACACAAGCTTGGCCACTTTCTGCAGTCCTTTCCCCAGTACCATCCCTAATGGTTGTGTAGCACTATGAGAGTACTCATCCTTCCTGTTTCCTTCAGTATTTGCTCATGGACCTTTTCATAGATTCCTCTAATCCCCTTTTGAGCCTGTTGATGCTGTCTGTCTCCACAGCCTCCTGTGGTATGGGTTTGAGAAGTTGTGTAGCCACTACACAGAGAAAAAATGTCTTTCATCCGTGCTTTTATCTGATGTTCTACCAGTTTCGGTGAGGGGTCCCTAGTTCTGCTGTTGAGGGATTTAGTGAACAACAGTTCTGCGTTTACTTTAGCTGAGGCCTTGATGATTTTGTAAACTTTGATCATATTCACCCTCAGCCTCCCCCTCTCCTAACTGAAGCCTCTTTTATTCTTGTAATCCTCTTCATCATTTTAGTTGCCTGTCCCTGTATCTTCTCTAACACTCCACTACTGTCAAAGGAAACAACAACATGTAACCATGTTACTGCTGCTGCTGTTGGTACTAGAAACTGCCTGAAGACTCCAGATTGAGTCTGAGATGGGGGCTTCATTCTAGTAGGCATTGCAGACACATTAGAAATAAGACTCTAAAAAGTGGAGGCAGACATAGAGAGAAAAGATCGCAATGAGCCTCAGACCACTCCAAGCTTTAGAGGACTCGGATCTCCCATCTCCTTCCACTGCTTCTATCCGCTAGGAGAAGACACCTCAAGCTACTGTTAATTTCAGACACATCTTTTCTTAGCATTTCGTCACAGCCAGTTTAACGGAGCAGTCTCTGTGTCACCACCCTACGCGGTGATCCTTGCGCTGGAACCAGTGTGCAAGTAGGGAGCCATACTGTGAACAGACCTGATGAACTGTTTGGGCTGCAAACTCACCCTGCAAAACTGTGGTTAATTTTCAAACAGATCAGGTTCACCCCGTAGCCTCAAAAGTACTAAAACTGCTGCAGGGGAAGGGATGGGAAGAATGATCAGGATGTGATGGGAAGGAGGACTGGGCTGTTCCTTTTGTTAGCAGCGTGCATTTATGCTGGATGAAAAGGATAATGGAGGTAGGGCTTTGATTTTTCTAAGTGAAATAAACCATGCTCCCTTTATTCTCCCTGGTAAAACAGCTTGGCATTCCTCAGCCTTCCCATAGCCTTTCTCTGTCTCCTTTCTGTCTTTATTGTGGGTAACGGTTAATACTGTACATAGTTAAAAGCAGTGTTCTGTTGATAATTTACTAATAATTTCAGACTTCTCCAGTTAAGAGAGCATCTGTAAGATATCTAAAAGTAATGAGTTTTATCCAAACTGAGAAAGCAAGCATATTTGGTTGTCTTTTGCTGCCAGTATTTCTCCAGAATAAATGAAACAGAGCAAGCTAAAAAAACAAAAGGAAGCAGTGACTAAGTTCATAAAGAGTATTTAAATTAAGGGCACCTTGAGACTACAAAGATTTTCGTAATGGAGAAAAACAGTGGTTAGTGATACATGACAAGCAAAAATTCTTCAGCAGATGGTACAGAAATAGAGCAATGTAGAAAAAGGAAAGAGAAAATTAAAAGGGGATGTTTTTTAATGCTGTCAAGAAACTTGACAAAACAATCACTCTCAATTACAATATCTGGAGAGAAACAGGAATGTGGTAACAGAAGACAACAAATACCATCAGAAAGAACAGTACTGTTAGCTCCTGGGAGCGTCAGTGGATGTTCTCCCACAGAGTTTTTCAACATTTTTCAATTTGCAGACCCTTAAATAACTGTCAATAAAGATGACTCCACTCTCCTTATAACAGGATGTGTAAAAGGTAGAAGAGAGGTTTTGGTAAGAAAGGTCTGTGTCAATGTCAGCAAGGTTCCAGGCCTCCACTAGGGTACATATATGATTTTGTGCATATATCTGTAGATATAGTCATCTTTCTGGGGTAAATAGCTTACTGGTGAGAGTTCTATCTATAGGTTGAGCAGGAAACACTTGTACCCAAGTACACAACCTTGTAGACAAAACCAAACACAAGCTGGTGGAAGTCCATTCAAGGAGTCATCGAAAACTATTTTTCAAATAGCTATTATTTCTTTGAACAGAACTGGCATACCACAGACAAACAAAATAGATATTTTTGACTAGTTACAGTTTATAAATTACTAATTGTATCGCTTGGTTCGATACACTGGTAGTTAAACATTATCATGATATGAAGAATACTGGATCAAGGTGATGGATTTTGGAGGCCTTCAGCCACAGGCCAACACTGGTAGCAGTGCTGGGTTTTCAAATCGTGGGGAATGTTTGAGTTTTCCAAGTCTAGGCTTCATCTCAAGACCAACTTAAAATTTCTATATGTTTTCTGTGCAATCTTACACTTAGCTGTGAAATGAGCCTGACATTCATCTGGGCTCCACAGAGGCAATCTCAAAGCTGACACAAATCTCTGCTTCATTGGATTCTGCCCCGGAGCCACAGCTTCTGGGAGCCAAACCCAGGTCCTCCCGGCTCCCTCTTTGTTCTCCATACAGTGCCTGGGAGCCCTGCGAGCGCTGATGGGGCATGTTGGGCTTTTGACTTCCAGACTCCGTGGCAGACTGCCTGAAACCTCTGGCATAGCTGGCTGCCTCCGAACGAAACGTGGGAGTCCTGCCAAGCAGACTGCCACATTGCTCCTGGTCCCAGGGGACAGAGCCTTGGGACCTTGGCTCAGATTTGGAGAAAGTTTTGAAACCCAAGATGTTTGGAACAAAACTTCTGTTATTCAGCAAATTGGTATTTTTCTCTGAAACTTTCTTCATTTGTAACTTGTAAAATTTCAGACCAGTTTTAGAGTGACATCTGTCCCGGTTAAAACGAGTGTGTGATACTAACAGGACACATGGCAGAATCACTCTGGCATCATCTGTGCTACTTCCCTGTGAGTGTGAACATCGAGGGAGCTCAGTAAATTGTTGGGACTTGCTGAAGAGTAGCGCAAGTTTCTTCGATTTGACATTTCAAATGATGCAACATCCTGTATCAGGAAATGTGACTTCTCTCAAGCTTGTAGGACAATATTAAAAAAAGCTAGTGTTTTTTTTTTTTTTTGACCCTTCTCCAGCAGTTTCTGTCATCTCTCACTTTGGTAGTCTTAACTCTCCTCTCTGTAGTTTTCTCCACCATGTATGTGCTGGGTCCCCCACAGCAAGACTGGAGGGATTTCTGACCTTGGAGTGCTGCTGAGTATGGGTTTTTCAGAGGAGAACCAGGTAGAGATTTAAAGATCTCTCGCTTTTGCCTACAGGGAGGTCAGAATGCAAGGGAGAAAGGAGAGCGAAATACAGAACAGAAGTGATGGATGCGGAGAATGCAAAAACCGTCATAAAGAAGTGTTTTACAGGAGCTGGATACATCAGATGTTAGGGCAGGAGCTCATGGCAGAACACCTGGCTGCTTAGGCAAAGCAGCTTTCTACAGAAATAGAGCTCTCTTACAGGGATTATTCAAACAGGGGCTGGTGGATGCCATTCATTAGCTCTTGCGGGGACAAATGAAAGGCTCATTTAACCTTACAGTTCTTTGTGGACCTTTAGTTCTTTCTTAAAAAAAAAAATAATTCTAAAATATGGGAATTAATGTATTTTAAAGATGCATTTTTTATCACAACTTCCACAATGAATAACATTAAACAAATGATTAAAAAAAACTTCATTAGAAACAGTAAGAAAGCAAAGAAAAATAACTTTATACGCATCTGTAATTAGATATGTGAATCTTTCTAAAGAAGCAAATAACTTTTTAAGCAGTCTTATATGAGGTCAAACTCACCAAAATACCAAAGCCTGTACTCTCAATTTCCAGTGTCATTGACATCATGTGGGCTACTTACTTATGCATTTAGAGCTGAACCACAAATTTTGCTGCTTTGGGAGTCTTTGACAAGGTATTTAATGCCTGGATTGATAGAACCCAGTAGTTACAGGATGTAACTGGCAAGACCAGGCAAGGTCAGTCCTACTTCCCAAATCCAGTAGCATTTGCCAAGAGGGTGGAAAATGGAAAGCGGGGTGGTATAATTTATGTTGACTTTTGAAAAGTTTCTGGCAGGGCAATTCACAAGAAGCTGTTAAGGAAATGAGTGCTATCATGGGCTATAGAAAGTGGCTAATAAAAATAAATAATTGGAACAAATGGTTACTTTTCATCGTGTCGAATGATTAGTAGTTGGCTGCCCCAAGGACCTGCAGAAGGATTAGTTTATTTAATGTATGTATTAATGAACTGGGAAGAGAAGTATGAGAGGAAAATTTGAAGGGAATACAAAATAAGTTGAATAAAAACTCAGAAAGATTTTGAAGAGCTTCACTGAGTCATAAGAAAAAGGTGAATTGGCAACAGTAAAGCAGATTAAATGCAAAATGAAAAGAATCATGCATATAGCTGTGTTCTAAATTAACTGTAACCAACAAGGAAAAAAAAACCTATGCGCAACTGTGTATCACTCAATGAAAACCTTTATGCAGTGTGTAACAGCAGAAAAAATAATTCTCACAAGGTTGTACGGGCACTATATCAGTAAGCAGTAGGAAACCATTTGGAACAGCTCCTGCTGTTTTTAAAAGGTATTAAAAAAAACCCCACACACCAAAGGCGCAAGAGGATACTGAAAGCTACCAGGAATGTGGAAAGGCTGTGTGGCAGGAAGGCTAAAAAGGCTGGGGCTGCCCATGGATTGCCAGGACGTTTTCCGCTTTATCCCTTCGTATAAGGACAAGAGCTTCTTCAATGAAAGTAAAGGTCAAAAAAACCCAAACAAAACACCAAACCCAAAAACCTGACCAAATAAAATGTGCATCTCATTGTTAACTCCTGGAAATTACTGCCACAGAGCACCATTGAGGCTTTAAATTTGTTTGGATGAAAAAAAAAATTAAAAGATTGGACATGCACGGATAGCGAGAAGCTACTTAGTTGCATTAAGCTGAATAGTATTTATAGAGAACACAAACCCACAAACCTTTATTCTTTGAGAACTAAGCCAGCCAGTAACTATGAGGATTAGAAAGAAATTTCTCCTGTTTCTTCTCATTCACCTCAAGGCTGTTTGTACCTTCCCATACGGCATGTCTTGTGACTTCTGATGTATCCAGTCACTGTCAGAGACAAGGAGCCGGCAGTCCCGAGTACTCCTGAATATGACGAGCGTTAATACTGAGGAACTTGGATGTTACTCAGCCATACTTACCAGGACGCTTTAACAAGAGTGGTGTTAATTCTGTTTCTAACATAGACCATGGGTCTGAGCACACATAACTGAGAAATGAGCTGGTACCTGCTGACACACCAACACTGCAGTATTGTACGTACCTCCGCCGCCTTGTCGCCATTTCCCCACAAAGACTTTAGGCTGCAAAGGCAAGTAACAAAGCCCAGGCTGCTTAACATCGCCCCGTGAGAAGCAGAGAGAAGCCAACTGACAAAAAAATGGTATAATGTATGGGGAAAGAGCGTAAAACTTGTTTATGTGCCTCTCGCCATATCACTTGTGTAACATGACAATGATTTTCCATGAGTGGACTCTCTGCAGTTGCTGCAATTAACCCCCGCCCCCCTCCAAAGACTGTAGTTTAAATCACATACCAATTCCATTCACAACAGGTGTATCGTTACTAACTTCCAACACGCTGGGCAAATTTTGTTCTCCTTCATGCTCGTTTAAATCCATGTTTTGCTGTTGTGAGCCATTCCCAAAATGTCTAGAATCCTTTTCATGACTGCCATCTCCATTCTGCAGACCATTATGTGGCTTTTTCAGTGGCATGATCTGTAAACCGCTGGGAGTAGTTCGGTAAGTCACAGTTTTAGCAGCCCTGTCATTAGCAGATGCTGGCTTTGCTGCATATCCTCTTTTCTGTTTTTGAAGAGATGGATTAATTCTCTTCCTTTTGTGTGTTGACCCTTTAGACTTCCCAGTTTCAGAAGGTCTATGTGATATTTTCTCAACAGATGACCCTCGGCTTTCCCGTAAAAATTTTGGGGCGCCGGCCTGTTTCCCATGTCTCGATCGTTTTTCTCTAGTCACGTGTAGTCCATTGAACTCATCAATAAATTCCTCACAATGTAGCAAATGATGTTCAGGTTCCCAGGTGTCTTCGTTGCTTCCGTAGCCTTTCCACCTGATGAGATATTCCCATTTGCCCTTCTTGTTCTTCCTTTTGTCTACAATCCTCTCCACCTAAAAGAAAAAAAAAGCCAACCAAATGTATCATACTAGAAAGAAAAACAGTTTGGTCATGAAAACCGTATGTTCTTCATTGACAGCTGGGAAGGCCTCCCTGGCACTGTAAAGGTGCATTTAGTATTCATGAGATTCTCCTAAAATGTAGTGCCTTAAACATGAAATGAGTCTGACATGGAAAGCTGACAAAATGCAGAACCCTATTTTACAGGTTAAAACTTACCTTAATTTCACAGGATGCATTCCAACCCGATATTCCCGTTGGATCCTGTATAGACCATGCTGACTGCTGACGAGAACCTACTTGCTGTGTGTATAAACCACCTGAATTTATGTCTAGGGGAATCAGTGTTACATGTTCCTGTTCCAGAAAGGATTCCCATGAGCAGACCCGGCAGCAGAGGAGGGGGATGAAGTAGCCCCAGCAGCACTTTGACAGCAAAGCCATTTCCCCTCCAGAAAACATTAATAAGAGACGTAAACACCTGATCAAACCTGCAATAGCCACAATGTGGAGAAACCAGGGAGAGCCTGAAGATCGTCAATGAAAGCATGATTTCTTAAAAAATCTGGTTGTAAAATGAGACTATTACTATTTAATTCCTCAGCTACGTCCTGTTTGAAGGAGCTAAATAAATGTCTTTTGCTTTATTGTCAGCTACTGATCATTCTCCTGAATCCACACGTGCATTATGTGCCTACAAACATCCCCATTCTTCTTCCTGTCTTGAAACTATCTTGAACAGAGAACTGCTTAACAACTTACAATATCTCACACCAAAGAGCTTATTTGCAGCACTGTACATCCACTTTGCTACTTCCAACTTATAAAAATTTGTATTTTTTATGAATGCAACATTTGAGTAAATACACAAAAATTGTGAGTGCACCAATTTAGAAAAAAAAAAAGCAGCAAATGAAAGGCATAAAGGCAGGATTTTTATGTAGAAGTAATGAATTTCATGAAGCTCTGCTAGAGAGCATCAGCTCAAGGAACGTTTCTGCACCAAGGGATAAAGGACTGTATGGGGGCTGCGAGCTGGATGTGCATTAACAGCATCACGCTGTTGTGGAAAAGGGACTGTACAACTGGAGAAATCTTTGTGCTGTCTCAGCGCTGGCAAGATCTCAACTAGAGGGAGAGAGCATCTGAAAACCCGGGCACCATCAGTGGGCAGCAAGTCAGGGGTTTAAATTGCATCAAGTGAAATTTAGATCAAGTCATTAGCAAAAATGTTGTAACGGTGGGATGGATGAAGCACTAGAAGAAGTAACGTGGGGAAGGTATGGAGGGTTTTTAGAGCAAACAGGTTTTGTTACGGCAAACATCTGCCATGAAAAGTCATTGCTGGAAAATCGGGTTATGATGAGAAACCCTTTCGAAGTCTCTCCCCAGATTTTATTTTCTGATTCTTTAATTTTTATTTTTTTTTAAAAATATGTCTTATGAGGGATAACCACTAATGAAAAAATATATATCATTATCTTTAAACAAAAGCACTACTGTTAATTTAGCAAAATAAAAAAGTGGATAGCTAATGTGACAGCTTTCATTGCTCTTCAAAGAAAAATCATCTCATGTGAGGAACAAGAGTGGGATCTGTATGGAGAATTTAACCTTGAAGAAGGGCAATCACAGCAGTGTAAGTAATTGTTCTTTTTAGGCCCCCTGTTAGAGCAAACCAATGGATTAATTCCGTCTGTTCACAGGCTAGAACTGTACATTCATAGAAAACTTGGTAGGTTCCCCAAAGGAGTCTAAATGTAATTAGCAGCTAAACATTATACTTCTATCTCAATTCATTTACATGGGAAGCGTGCTAAGATATCTGTGTCTGAGTCATGGTGGACAGCTTTCCTCCATCTCCAGGGTGCTCAGCTGCAGCATCCCAAACAGCTTGTTCCTGTGCTCTCTCTTATCAAATATCTGCATCCGCTGAAGCATCCCCTTTACTCTGAATTTAGCACTGTCCCCTTCAGGATTGCTCAGCGTGGCAAGACGATTAACTGAAGCTCAGTCTAGGCAAGTTTGAGATCATTTGTCTGAAAAGAGGAAAAGTCCTCACAAAAAAAATAATGAACTGGGGTTTGTTTTTTTTCTTGGGTCCTCATTTGGGATGTGCGGCTTTCAATTGTCAAACTAATAGACTTATTATGATCTTGTTGACTTTATAGAGAGCAGCTGTCCAAATTATCCCCGGCTTTAAAATACTTCTCATCCTCCTATCCGGGCCTAGCCAGAACGACTGTACATTGAAGCACGGGATTCTGTAGTGGCCCCTGGTTGTCTGTGGATTTGTTATTTTAATTACTGTAGCTCACTATACAAAGGAGCAAAACATATAGATATATATGTCCTGGGGAAAAAATTAAATTGCTGCTAAACTCAGTAGACCACAGCTACGATTTACTGTAGAGATTTTGGTATAGTGTTATTCTGTCTGTACCAGCTGAGCAATACAGGCATCCCCCTCCCTTTTTAACTCAGGGGTTTGGGTTTGGAACAGAAACTCTTGTGTCAGGTTGATGCTACCTTGGAGTAACTTCTTTCTTTCGAGGGGTTACACCATTCCATCCCCCCATCTCCAGAAAGGATGGACAAATACCTTGATGTTTTCAGAATCGTGTACAAAAAACACCTCTTCAACCTCACCTTCTTTCACTCATGCACATGTCTTTAAATTTAAACTTTACCGATTTCTCATTTTCACATTTCACACAGAGGAAAAGTGAAGGGAAGAGGTTTCTTGGAGAGCATTTTTAAATATGGAAAACACTCAAGTATTTTGGTGATGAGGCATTATGCATTTCAATTAAGAGGATAAAAGAAGAAAACATGAGTGTCCTTTGTTCCTGGGAAACAAAATACTGGCAATGGAGAATGTGATTAACCAGTTCAACACATCATGAAGGGAGAATAAAAGTATTTATGAAATTGGGTCAAATTTAATAAATGGTTTCAGAAGAAATATTCAGAAAGCAAACATATTTGGGAAAGACTAAGTATTTCATTATAGCATTTTTAATGTTTCACTTCAAATTTAACTAACAAAATTAAAATAAAGAGGGACTAAATAAACCGAAGACAAAATGTTCTGTTTCTGGTCAAATCCCCTTTCAGTTTATTGTTTTGCTGGGAAGAAAATGAAAAAAATGTGGGTTGATCCCAAAGTAGTTGTTTTCCTTGAGTTTTTTTTGGTTCAGCCACCATACTTACTGGCTTGACAAATGATGCATAAAAAGCCTGAGTTGATACTTGCCTCATCCTTGTTACTGCCTTGTTGGTCGTCACTGAATGCATTTGAGGGTAGCGTCAAACATACCTGACCTCTCAACACAGTCCCTTTTCTTTCTTGGGCCTTTAAGTTCTTCAATGATATTTGTCCCCTTTGGGGTGTCACTGTGTTCCTTCACTGCATACAGTGAAGTGCTTCAGTGTAGGCATCAATTTAAGTTTTTTACCCACACCTGGTACTCTCTGTCCCATTTTCCTGTGATTCACAGTCCACAGTAATAACAAACATCACTATTTCATTTTTTTTAAGTGATGTATATTTGTTTTAACAGGTAGTATATAAAGTAATGAACTTTCTGCATTTACTTAAGGTTTTATGAAATCATATGAGTTTTCTTAATGAGAAATAATTCTGTGACAGCTAGTGATTAATAGAAATAATACCTTCATTCCTTCCCTAGAACAAGCAATACACAGTTCTGAGAATATGCAGAAAACATATTCAATGTCTGATTTTCCATTTTCCCCCTCAGTTCTGTCTTTAATGAGAACTGAATAACACCTTCCTAAAAGTGACCTCGGTAGTTACAGTTTGCCAAATCCTTGAACTCACTATATTTGGTTTGGAAAACTTTGTAGTTAAATTTAATACAGGTGACACGACTGCAAAGTTTTCAGGGGTATCACAGTGGATACTGGAGTGCTGGAATTGACATTTACCATTACTTGCCTGGATTCTCTCTCTCCCTGCCCCTCCCGGTTAATTCTGGATGAACTGAGGTGCTGATGTGTTACCGTATAAATATGTTTAAAGAGAATAAATAGAATGAGCCCATGACTCTGCACAACTGCATTTGCAACACACTTTTTAGCTTCCAACTAGCCTTAAACCTAGCTCTGTACACAGCTGTGCAAACTAGGATGAAAGTCACAATTAAAGACTTTAAAAAAAGTTTGCATTCTAAACTTAGGGTGAAATAAAAAATAATATTCAGTTATAGTACAAATACATAGAGCTTCATAAATTTAGTGTTGTGATCGGCAATCAAGTGCTGATATATGCAGAGCACAACACACACACATCTTCCTTCACAGGGTCAAAACCACTCATTTAACAAAGCCGTGTTATTGTCCACTTATAAAAACTTAAATCTAGGCTAAGTTAAAAAAGGGTCATTCCTACTGAATTATTTCTACAGATAAAATTGTAAAGTCGGAGCACGATATACTCATCTCACAGTTCACAGGAGCTCTACAGAGCATAAATAAAAATCCTTATGCTCCCAGAAAACACCTTCCAGGAGATCAGTAAGCTCCCGGAAAGGTTTGGAATATTGTATATCTGCTTAGGGATTCCCAAAGTAAGTACCTGCCATCTCCCCTTCCCTGACTATACACATCTGCGTAACTGATTTCAACTGTAAACTGTGATGCTCAGATGGTCTCTGTTAGTGCATGGTACAGAGCAGCAGAGCCATTTCATGACATAGACTAGAAAAACTGCTTTTCATGACTATAAATTACAGGACTTGTAGTGTTTTATGTGTTTTTTTCATTGGAGGTCTTTGTCCCCTGTTATGCCTCAGGGTGTTGGAAGGGTATTTGAAGAAAGTGCCAAGGGAAGAAAGGCAGTAAGATTTCTGAGAGAGATAAAGACCATCTGATTCAACATGTTTGTCTCTTAAAAATTCATGATTGCGCTAACTTCCTCCTTTTTGTTACCTTCGCTTTAAGAAAAAACGTATTTCATTAGTGGTAAATCTCTTGCTTCCTTCCATTTGTGACTTATTTGTGTTTCTCTTGTATTTGTACTTAATTTCTCAAAATCTGGTAATTGGAGCATTTGTTCCAGATGCACAAAAAATACAGCACCGTATCTTCTGAAGCAGTCAGTATTCGTGTTAGAAAAATAATAGTGGAATGGATCTCTCTGGGTCTTTCTTCAGAATCTGACCCACAGTTTAAAAACAGAGTAGCTAAAATCAATGTCCCAGCTATGAAACCCCCCCAGTAGTAAATGTGTGTAGTTACCTGCAAGGTCGAAGTGAAAGTGAAAGGGCTAGATAGTTATAAAAATGAAAGGGAAGATGTTTCTCATCTGAATTATTCACAGGCAAAACATCAAATGACATCTTCCCAGGAAGTTCAGTGAACACCCTCTTAATGTCTAGATGACACTGGTTTTTATTCAGTTCTTTTTTTTTCTCTTTTTGAGCGTATAGATTTTTTAATTTTCTACAGTCTTCTTAGAAAAGGTATTAAATTTGGCAGGGAAATCCTGAAATTCCTGCATTTTCCCTGAGAAAAGTCCACCAGCCTCATATTAAACATGGTTGCAAACCACTGCGTTAGGTCTAGGTGTCCTCCAACACACACGTCTGGAGACTTTTGACAGAACGAATAAATGCTGTACGAACTCCTGCTGCTCCCTGTATCCTTGATCTCCCTCTCCCCATGGACAGTAACATCATAGGGGCCTCCTGCTACGTGATTATGGAAGCAACATGATTTCCTCTTTGTGTAAGAGCTCCTCTGGCCAAAGGAGCTTCCCTTTTATTACCGGTTTGGATGAAATGAAGCCCTGGGTGGTTGCCTGCAGAAAAACGTCCACCCACAGCTGCCAGGGAGACTCATATCTCTAGTGACCTTACGACATTTTTCTTGGAAGTCCCACCTTTCTCTGAAATTTGGTCTCACCAGAACTGAAATTGTGGGCTGGTCTCTCACTTGTTCATTTCTGGCTCTTTTGAAAACTGCCACATCTCCAGCTCCACACAAGGGCTGTGGTTCCCCCCTGGATGCCATCTGTCCCCCTCGCTGACTCTAATAACAGAACCCATTTCCGTGCCCTCATTTTACTTACGGCAGCTTTCTCCTGGTCAGAACTTACAGTGCTCCAGTCTCCCAGTCTGTTAAAGCCATTTCCTTGTCCCACTATAAATTCAAGGACGTAATCTAAATCACTTTCTTTTATTAGGATATTTAAGTGTATGTGTGTAAACAATACCTGTGGTGGAAGTGCCACAGTCGTCGTAGTTTTTGGAGCAAACAGGAATAATATACATGAGAATCTTGCACTGAAGGAAGGGCATTTTTGTATAGACCGATATTGTCTCTTGGGAAAGGACTGGAAAAGGAAAACTGGCAGATGACACAGGGACCAGGAAAGGAATTCTTGGTCAAGATGTGTAGTCCCTGTCATTGTAGGCAATTGCATGATATAATTCCTTTCATATTGGATATGTTCATGACACAGAGTACATTTCTGCCTGGGCTTCTTTGTTGACGGGCTGCACAGCAAACGGTCATTCTTAGATGTAATCATTTTGTAAAACCAATTTTAGGTTTTCATTTGGAAAGCGAGGCAGTTTTCAAAGGTCCAAGAAAAGTGCCCTTAAACATAAAGATATTCTTTCGTCATCAAACCAACTGTTTATGCAAAGTTGGGGAGACCTCCTTGGGTGTGTTCCTCCAGAAATGGTTTAAAACCCTTTCACTTGCAAACATTAATCAACACATACAACATATGTGGAAATGCAAAGAACACAGGGGTGTCTATTTATTTTAAAACATAATTACACATTTCATTTATCAAATCCCAATTTTCTCTTGCACACTAAATAAATTCATTATTGTATTTCAGAGTTCGTGTTTCTTAGGGCAAGGAAGGCAAGAAGCAGGGCACACCAAATCCTTGATGTCCTTTATGTTAAAAAGTGCTCAGTCCTCAACACACCCTCTACAGACTTGCTTGCACAATTTATTTCAGAACGAATCTATTAGAATGCTATCTACAATGTTAGAATTTGATGACAAATGCTTACTTTTATTTCAGTACCAAAGTACAGCTGGTAATTTTTACTATACTGCTAAATCTGCCTTGTACATTACAGTACACACTTTAAATTTAGAAACAACAGATATTTTCCTGGTTTGTAGATCAACAAAGGAAAAAAATAAATGCTGTTCCTATTTACTATCACAAGAGAGATTTAAAAACACAGTGAGTGTACGCTGCTAATCTCGGAAAACTGAGATGGATGAAATTTGCTTTAAGCAGAACTGTTCTTGTACAGCTGATTCCTGTGACAAGCACAGATGACTAAAAGATGAATGAGAAATCTAAATTCAAGGAGACAAAATATTTTGCTAAGCTCTACAAAGAGCTGGTGGGTTTGGACACATGTATGGCTCTCGGCTTTCTAATACTGTGAACTACCTCCTCCAATGGTTCTCTGCCAAATTCAATGGGATTCTCCAGTTTTATACCATCTGAGAGTATGTGTATGGGAAACGTGTGTGGTTACCAGAAAAGAAGAGTTCAGCCCAGCCTAGAAAAGACCCAATTCTGCCTATTCTTCCTTTACAGCACTGCATATCAGCAGAGTTCTTCCCAATTTACTTAGATGCAAGTAAAATCACAGTAGGAATCCCTGGGATTAAAACCATGAGGGTTTTTTTTACTTTTATTTTAAAAGCAGTTTATAGGAACAGGAGCAGGACTTGAAAAGACATCTAAACAAACCCGTGCGTACGTGAATGTATCACAGTTCTTTCAGTAAAACTGCCTGGGTTTTGTTAAAAATATTCATGTTTCCAAACAGATGTGGAAATGTGTAATCAGTAGTTAAAAAAGAAAAATATGACTATCACTAAAGATGCTTTTCCCCAACATTAAAGCAAGCCCTGAAATGCAGGAAGCAATTATTAATTTACATAAAAGCTGTACCTGAAATAAGCTGTACCTGAAATCATTAGGAAAAAAAATAATGCTGTTTTCTTTTATGTTCATTTGCAGTTTGTTCTCCTTTACCTTGCTCAGTCCCATCTTATTTTAGTCTCCTGTTCAGGAGACTAAAATAAGGCAGCGAGTTCACTCAGTCTTTTGCTCCACCATATGGGCTTCTTTCAGATTCTGCTCAAGGCCAGGACTTCAGTTCAACACTTCTACATCCATCTCAAAGCTTAGCCAGAAGTGAAGATTCCACATTAAAAAAACACAAAGATTCAGCTATAATACAGGATAAATAAATATTTGAGCTACTCTGCTGTACCACCACTCAGTGACTCACTGCTTTACAAACGCTACTGGTACGGCTGTCATAAAATAAACCACATGTTCTTGTGTGGTAGGTAGAAAAATATTTTCTTAGCCCTTTTACAGCAAAGTGGTAAACTTGAGCATGAAGAAGTGAAAGCCTAGGTTTTGGGGAGCTGCTCGTCACTTGGTGGCTTCCATAGGTGCTGAGGATGTAGGATTTCAATGTGAGCGTGAGCTTTACAGGAAGAAATTCTTTACTAGAAAGAAATTCTTCACTGTGAGGGTGGTGAGACACTGGAACAGGTTGCCCAGAGAAGCTGTGGCTGCCCCATCCCTGGAGGGGTTCAAGGCCAGGCTGGATGGGGCTTTGAGCAGCCTGGTCTGGTGGGAGGTGTCCCTGCCCAGGGCAGGGGGGTTGGAGCTCAATGATCTTTAAGGTCCCTTCCAGCTCTCACCATTCTATGAGTCAATGACTCAGCTGTTCAGAGAGGCTTTGCCAACTTTGTGGTGTGTGACAACTGAGCAGAATTGTCCAAGGGCAGCTTGCTGGCTTTACAAAGCTTGTGCGCTGGGAGAAGATGAGAGACAAGAGGGTACAGCATGTTGTGAGGGCTACAAGGTGATACTGGTCAGTCCAAGCAGCCATTGTACAACATACTCTCCTTACCAAAACTTTTGAAGTGAATTTTGCAGTGATCTTTGAAAGAGGACAATGTAATAGCTTTGCAGATATTTTCAAGGAACATACCCTCTACAGAAAGGATGACTTGGTAAAAATTAACTCTCTGTGTTTGACAACAAGGCAACTGGACAATTAGAGCATGGATTAGGTAGTTACTCCAAGATCCAGTATGTAGAATAGCAATATTTGGGTATGGTGTAGGAATACACAGTGGCAAGATTTGTTTTCTACCTCCTGTATACAGAGAGAGACAAGTAGTTTGGAAATGATCAATACATATTTGACAGAGCAGCAAGTCAGAAAGAATTCCCAGCCTACAGGTCTGAAACATGAAGGAGGAGGGTAATTTCTCCCCCCTGACTGAGACAGGAGGGAGAGGAAAATGAAGAACTCAGTCCCTGTTATATTAATGGCTGGACTGGGACAAGGAGAGGTCAGAAGGATAAATCCCAAATCCGTTTTGTGCTTTCTATCCAAACTAGAATTAAGGCAATTGGTTTGGAGCATCCGCATAGCAAAGGTAGTAACAGTCAAATTTGTGAATAATACCATGCAGGGATAGGTTTTAGACGGAAAGGGCTAAAAATAGATAACTTTGTAGATTATAGAAGGCTGAGGGGCAATCCTTTGAGTGAAAAGCTGAAGTAGCATTTTGTAAAGTAGTGGGATAATAAGAGAAGAAAAGTCATGAAACACAAAGGTTTCTTTCAGGATTCAGTAGGTTTCTTCATTTTCTTGGTTACACAAATGGAGCTAATGTGATGACAGAACCCAGAAATGAGCCGAAAAGAAAGGTAGAACAGAAGAAAGGAATAAAGAAACATGCTTTAGGCAACTATAACAGAGAGAGGAAGGCAGAATTTTACAAGTAAGTATCCAGGATACCAGTGCAACATCACAGAAAAACGGCACATAAAATTTCAAAAATTATCTGTGAAAGAGTAATTGTCAAAAAAAGTCAGAATAATACATCGTTATCCCTTCAGAAATAGCATTCAGATGAGCAGGGTCAGTAGGCCAAGTTCTGGCCTCAATTATTGCATTGGTTTTCACTGCAGATTTAATTTGCGTTCGGGATCTGAATTCTGCCCAGTGTAAAACCAGCTTACTACTGGTGCCTGGAAGGAACAAACTGTCTTAGGGACAGTAAAGGTGGTTAGGAAAGCCTTCATCAGACTGATGCACTTTCAGTCGCCTGAGAGCGCAGCTAGTTAGAAATCTGTGTTTTAAAAGTGGGGATACTGCTCTAGATGTGGAGATGCAAAGGCATAAAAGCATATTCATTGATTTAACATAAGGGGGTGTTCTGGAGCAATCTGATGGAGTCTGCGTGAGGAAGACGTTTGCTTCCAGTGTGGATGAAGGGCACTAACACATCTCTGCTCATACAAGCGTTGGCAGCGAGTCAGACTGACTCCACCACCCCATCCCACCCCGAGTCCCCCGGGAGCTGCCATCCGAGCGGCATGCTGCGGAGACAATCACAGGTTACCCTTCTGCTGTCCTCAGGCCCTAGGATCCTCTAGAAAGCTGACTTTGGCAACAGATGGTCACCATTCCTTGACCTCAGTGAGTCCTGTTTCAGCCTTGGTAATTCACACAAGCTAAGGAAGCGTTAATTGGTGAGTTCTTTTAGACCGTCATTATTCCTGATGATAGGGTTTCAGCCAGGTGTTGGCAGTAGCTCCAGCCGTAGGGGTTGCTGTAGACTGGAATCCATTACTCCTTTCAAGGAGGTCGTCAGGAACACCACTGGGGTTCCTCTGGAGAACAGATCTTGCCATCTTGCTCAAAATGCCCAGCAGATGACTCCAAGGGTTACTGGGGAGGCATGTGCCACATCTCCATGCGGACAGCTCTCTACTCGTCTGTTAATAGATCATGCAGACGTACCAAGTGTCAGGGTGAGACTGGAACTCTGATGAAGCTGAGGAACCATTTAGAAATGTCTGTGCTCGAAGCAGTATTGAATATGTAAGTAGTGAATATATTACTGAGGAAATTTTCCATGTATTTGTTAGTCAGATTCCCAACCTGGCGGTTGTGTTAATACCTCAGCTGCTCCTGGATGCATTTACAGCAGTGATGTGGCAAAGGGCTTTGTTCCATGTGCCTCCGGAGAATGGGGCGCTATATTTTTATAAATGTAGGGT
This sequence comes from Tringa tobata, assembly GCA_033628505.1. NCBI lineage: Eukaryota > Metazoa > Chordata > Aves > Charadriiformes > Scolopacidae > Tringa > Tringa tobata. The sequence continues at coordinate 2,635,045 of JAHREE010000429.1, forward strand.
TTCTGAGATTTATTCCTTACATTTGTCTCGGTGGGATTAGGGCAGTGTATGTTCTCTCCGTGGCACTACGCCAGTCACAAAGGGAAGCTGGGGAAGGCTGCAGCTGTCTGCCTGCTATTAATTGAGGGTTAGTGCCGAGACCAACACACTTTGGTGCTCCAACACCCGTCCTGTTTTCCAGATACTTTAGAAATGGAAGCTTAAATTCGCACTTTAGTACAAAAACCTCTGGGTCACATTTAATACTAAGATCCCACATGCAAATGGTTTGTGAAATACCAAAAAGGAGTTTTAACAAATGGCTAATAAGTTGTTAGAGACACTTATGAATCTCGCACCTAATTAGTCTTCTAATTCTAATGAGTCCATGATAATCTTCTGCTGTCCTCGCTGTCATCCCTAGCACAAACTAAACTTGTAGTCAAATGCTGGAGCAGCTGTTCAGAGAGACTGTGGAATATCCGTCCTTGGAGATGCTCAGAACTTGACTGAACAAGACCTTGAGTAACCTAATTAAGCTGGTGCTGCTTTAAGCAAGGGGTTGAATCAGATGATCTCCAAAAGTCCCTTCCAACCTGAATTATTCTACGATTCTAGGATACATACATTTTGTCTAAATCATTTACTCATCATTTACTAATTCTTTATTATTTCTTTTCCACTTGGAAAAGCAGCTCCAATCGGAAAACTGAGTTCTGTGCAATCTGTGGAAGTGGGTATATGAGCTGACTCAGTTAAGCTGAGTTTAGATTTACCAGGCAGCTGGGAGTTTCCCACAAGCAGCTCTGAACTTCCTTCTTTCCTTGACCTGACACCACCAGGGTTTGTTGACTTTCGGGTCATACAGCAAGAGCAATCTACTCTCCAAGATGTACACGGGAGAGATGGGGTGGAGGACCAAGCTCAGCTGATCACAAGGTTAAAAAGACTTTCTTAGTCATTAAATGGGTGTTTTTTGATACTGAGATACATTGTGAAGTAGTTATTCAGTGGATTTGCAGTGTTTGTATGAGCACTCACTATTTACAGTGTAAGCAGAACAAGGAATGGGCTAAGTTGGGGTGTGAACATACAACATGCTCCGTGATAGAGGCTATATACTTGCTCTTCATACGAAAGAATTAAATACAGGGCCAAGAGGGATAAGTTACCATGCATTTAGCACAAGGAGAAGAGGAAACGTGCTAATATAAAGATACTTGCAGTTCTTGTACCTAACCTGGGGGTTTGTGCAGAGATAGTAACAGAAAACGCTCCTCAGGACAGGATGCTGAGATGGGGCTTGAAACTCTTGAGTTTCTGTTTCTAGCCCTCCGCACCGCCTCAGCTGCTCTCTTCATTTTCATGTGCCTTATCTGAAAAGAACACCCTCTCTGTAAAGTGATTTCCCGCCTGAGGTTGAAAACGGGAAAGGTGCACTGAAATAACTTTTACATACAGCAGTCTACAAAATGAAAATTTTGATGAAGGAAACCTGTTTGGAAGCCCAGTGACCAATACAAAAATAAGAAAAAAACCCAAATTAACTTGTGCCGAATATCCACATTGAGTATTTGTGTTTGCTGCTGCTTGTATTTAGCAGTTTTGTGGTAGATTATGCAGTATAATGTCCTTACAAGACCAAAAGGTTCCTAACGCACTCGGGAGACTCGTAAGATGAACACACATTTCTTTTTGCTGTGAAAATAGAATACGCCTGGATTAGATGGCTCTGGATTTACGTAAGGAATTTCTGATCACACGTCAACCTATCTTTTTCTCCAAAGAGCAGTTGTGCAGGAAAACATACATAGAAAAAATAGCATAGAAATAAACAGTAACACACATGATGGAGGACTGTTATAGTCTTACTACTTCAACAGAAATACTGACAAACATTGAGGAGAGTGTTGCTTTCATTGTGTTTGCCAGCTGTGGCCTAATGAAGAAACATAAACCTCATCCTTTTGGAGCATTTTTAGGGATATTGACTAAACTTGATAAGGTATCTAGAACGCAACTAAACTTGCCTTTTAGATGCCAAGAAGAAATTCTTTAATGTTTTGAAGAATTCAAGATGATATGCACGTGGTCAAGGCTTTTGGTTTAATTCCAAGGAAACAAGAAACTTCAGGTGGTCATGGAAGAAGGATTTAAACAAAATGACAGTTGTCTTTAAATAATCAGAGAATTTCCCTAGGGAGTATGTATTTCCCCAATTACTCCTCTGAAATGTTATTTTCGTAGTTACAAAGCACCATGCAAATCTATCCTATTAAATGGATACTAATGATCATTACTATTATTTAACAGTATAACAGGTGGAGCTCAGAGCAGTGAGCATTTCCCTTTAATATGTAGCGTACCATAATGTTTTACATGTTCTGAAAATTAAATGGTCAGAATATGCTAATCACAAAATCTAGTACAGAGTGTCTGTCAGATCCATGCTAACGATTGCCTAGTGTGCCCCAAAGACAAAGATGTTACTTTTGCAGTATAAAAATTCGGTGTTATTCCGGAAAAGACCTTGCCCTTGGCTGTTGGATGTCACATGCAGCATTCAGAATAGGCACTGTGCAGTCCAGGGCAGATACAACACACGCGGTACCGTATGCTACATTATCTTTACCATTTCTGCCTTGTTGATTCCATTAATACACACAGTTAGAAACAGGCAGCACAGATTTTAAAAGGCGAGTTCGCACCTGCGAATTGCTTTTAAAGGGAATCTGAGATATTCTACAACACGGGTAAGGATATACGCTAGTTAGGTGACAGCAACTGGGGAAAAACGAATGGGGAACATCCTTCAGTTTCTCCCTCGATGGCTAGAAAGAGTCTTCTGAAGGTGACAGTAAGGGAGAGCAAAGTATATAAATCACCTGTACATCTCCTACATTTTGCTGGAAATTTTTCTTACTCAGAGGAGCACTGTGAAGTGTTTAGTAACTTCCTCTGATGGCCATATAATATGAAATAATTTTTAGTCCAGATAATCAAAATGTCTGAAATCTTTCCACTTTCGATTGTTTGGTGATGTACTTTCTTATTTTTTTAAGCCCTTCATAACACTATACATATGAAGAGTGGAGAGTCCTGTCCAAGTTAATCAATAAGCCACTTCAGTTTTGTGTAAGGAACATAATTGCATTTTTTCTTCAACATGAAAATCTATTTAGCTTCATTTTTTAAATGGTAGATATTTAGAGAACAACGAGATTTGTCAAGCTGTCTTTTAGCGCAGAATTTGTATTTTAGGATCTAGGTTCTTCCCCGTCTAATGCCTGTCCAGTTACAGGACTCATAGGTCAGCAATATGAAATCAGATTATGTAGGCATGGTTCAATGAATGGCATCCTGCGATAATCTAAATATGCTGCATGTACAGTGAGAAAGTTTATCATTCTAAAGACTTAAGAGTCTGAAAGAATTTGTTTTAAAAAGTATAAAGTACTGAACATTGCTACATGAGAGTGACGTGCACCTTACAGTTTATTCACACACTAGAACTCCTGCTTGAACGGTTGGTCACCAAGCCTCTGTTACTGCCACAGGGTTTTAACCACGGTCTGAAATAAAAAGCTGTAATATCGTGTTCATCAAATGTTCTAATAATAATGGTGAGAGCGACTCTGCATCTTTGAGCCTGAGCTTTCTAGCCTTTTAGGTGTTTATTGTGTAGTATAACTGTAAAAATGAAAAAATATGAAACTATTAAAATAATAGTGACCTTCCAGAGTGAATGACATGCCATACAACAACAGTTTTTTCAATGTGACCAAAGTTTTCTTTTTTTGACAAATGATTAGTCTGTGGTTATCAGATGTTCTGGGATGTAGTGTCTTGATAACATTTTGAAAAAAACCTAGAATACAGATCTAGAATACAGATTTGAAAGAATACAGATCTAGAATAACTTTTATATATCATGGCACCAAAGAAGTACCGATGCCACTTCCATTTAAGAGGAACCAATGTTCCTTTTCAGTGTGATGGCCCAGACTTGATTATTTGTCTGTCACGGCACTACTTATGGACTCATAGATTTGAAGGCCAGAAGGGACAATTCTATCCATCAAGCCTGTCTTGGGTTACACAGACACATTTTTCATTCAGCGGTTCTGCACCAGGTCCCAAATTCTGATTTAGTTAAACACCACCTTTTAGAAAATCATAGAATCATAGAATTGTCTGGGTTGGAAGGGACCTTTAAGATCATCGAGTCCAACCATCAACGCAATTCTGATAAAAACCATCCCTAAACCATGTCTCTAAGCAGTATGCCAATCCGGCTTTTAAATACCTCCAGGGATGGTGCCTCAACCCCTTCCCTGGGCAGCCCATTCCAAGGCTTAATAACCCTTTCAGTGTAAAATTTTTCCTAATCTCCAATCTGAACCTCCCCTGGCACAACTTGAGGCCATTTCCTCTTGTCCCATGGCCTGTTCCTTGGGAGAAGAGACCAACTTCCCCTGGCTACACCCTCCTTTCAGGGAGCTGGAGAGAGCGAGAAGGTCTTCTCTCCCCTCAGCCTCCTTTTCTCCAGGCTGAACACCCCCAGCTCCCTAAGCCTCTCCTCACAAGACTTGTGCTCCAGACCCCTCACCAGCTCCACTGCCCTTTGAACCGATTCACAGAAAGTACAGCATTGCTGTTAGTGAGTCTTCCTAAGTGCTATAAATAAAATGCTATCATCTTAATGTTAAAAAGCGCGACTTATTTCTAACTTTCAGCCACTGGCACCTTTTATATCTCTGTTAGCTAATTTCATTTTCCAGACCTTAAATCCTGCAAAATGGTTTGCAGCTAACTGAACAGATGGTCTCCATATTTCTTTAAGTTTTGTAAAATTTGGGTGCTAATGTGATGGCTCTGTCTAAAATTTTGTAGCTGCTTCAGAAGCCATATTCCAAAATTTCATCATAAGTGTTAGGGTTCATCACTTGTGTTTAAAGTTCAAATTCATGTTATTTCATATAATTTTGAGGAAGAACATTTTTATGAAGAGCACGGACTATAAGAACTGCATTCCCCAGATCAATACGAGTCACTTACTTCCTTTGTTTTATCGCGTAGAAAAATAATGCATCTTTTAAAGATGGCACAATTCTGACTAAAGAAAAGGGAAAAAATAAATGTAAGAAAGATGTGCCGTGTTCAGTTCTGCTCCTCAGTTTTATTCCTTGCATGCAAAAAGTTTACTACTTATTGTCTTAAATCTGTACCCACGTGTTCAGTCATACGGACAAAGAGAAGAGTCTTCCCCTGTGCTATACAGGATCATTGCATACAACTATATAATTACCCACATCTGTCTACAAACTGCTTTACATCCACACAAATCTGTACCCCTTCTGAAACAATATCCTCATTCGCTTGTGAAAAATTCAAACGCTAAATATTTATTTGAATTTATTTAGAGTCATAATACTAGGTAAGTGCAAAACCTTAAAAAGAAGTAATATATGGAAGTTACACATGCTGTAAAAATTTAATAATCTATCTTTAAAAAAATAACATTTTTGGTGTTTGGGTTTATTAAAACCACGTGATATGAATTAAAAAATACTGATTAAACAAATTAAACCAGAACACTTTAGGAATGTTCTGAAAGCAGGCATATAAAGCACTGATCAAATGTAAGAAACAGTTTAAATACTTTGAGTTCACTGGTTTGTATATCTTTTTTCCCTAGTAAAGTAAGTCTTCAAGTCTTTTTCAAGTCTTTTTATCAAGAGGGTTAGTATCCTTTACATACGTGTGCCTGAAAATAAGCAAGGAGTTGGTTTGGCTGGCCTGAGAAACCACTCACCAGGCACAAGTGATTCACCATGAGCTGTCTTGTGGGAAATGAAGAAGTAAGAGCATTTTCTTCTCAACCTCAAACTTATTAAACAGTTTGTTGAAACTGTTGGGGTACGTAGAAGAACCGCTGTCACTTTAGAGCAGAGAGCAAACCAAAAATTACATCATTTTCTCAAATGAAATTCACGACTAGTGAATCAATTTCTACTAAAATAAGGCAGTTCTGCATTTCAGAGACCAGGGAACTCCACGGGGTAAATCCAGGCAGCAGTTTGCATCAGCAGTACATGAGCTCACTGGTCCAGGGCAGCCCAGTATGAATAAAAGTTTCATTCACTGATGGAAGTCCATGAGCTACACTTCCCTGTCCTTATAATATTTTAGTAGCCTACAGGAAAGCCGTACATAGTAAGCTTAATTTTGTTGCCAAGTTTTCTGTCCTGCTTTCAAGACTTCCCTGTGGGTGGAGGCAGCAGAGAGAGGCAGTGGGGGCCAGAGAGCCAGAGATGGGCAGCAGGGTTGCCGGGTGACTTCCCAAAGCAAGGGAACATCCGGGGAAATTCCACTAGCAGCACAAAGAGATGGGATGGGAAAAGCACAGAAAAAGGCTGAGCACGGAGGAAGAGCCTTAGAACCTTCAGAGTAGAACAAGCTGTTTAGGATCAGGAATGATCTGGAAAACACAGTACATATTGCCAAAATTATATGTCCCCGCTGGTGAAGAAAAGTGACTGCCTTATCCATATGTCACCTGGGACATTTAATACTTTCTTGAGCTCCACACACACACACAACCGAGCAGCACAGATCTATGACAAGGAAAGGCACAGCAGCCCTGTTGTGTTCTGGGATGCCTTCATTTTGCTGGGAGAGAGACACAACCTTTTGCACCGTGAGCATTCTGGAAAGTTGTGACTATTTTCATCAAAGAGCCAGACCCTCAGGTATCTTTTGGTTTTAGATACCTGAAACCCTTTTCAAAAGGCTTCATGAAAAAGGAAGGGAAATATAGCTTTACCAAATAGTAGGATAGCATTGATTTTTTAATATACATAAATTACATTCCTGTAAGTGACAATAGAACCTAGCGTATCAGACACTGCCCTAATCATCTGAGTCAAAAGCTATAGATGATGTCTTAGCAGAAGTCCCAAAGCGTTACACCACGGGTAGATCCTGGTATGTTACTGAAACAGTGCTGTACTCACAGCTACGCGCAACCAACCCGCTCCAGCACCGGAACAAGCAAGGTCAACCTGGTTGAAATTCTCTTTTTTAAATGACTTCTATAAAAACATTTAGCCCTAAGGCTTTTAATTTTCTTGGTATTCTACCATATTTCTCAGCTTTTAGTATTAAAGCACACTGGAATAATTTTATAGAAGTCATTTTCTTAGTTTTGAGTGTTCCAAAGTAGACTGTCCAAGAATATATAGTTTACAATACATTTCCATTAATAAAACTGTACTGTAGGCAGAAAATAGGTGTGATAGTACTTTTCTTTTAAAACAATACCAGTTCATCACCCTGAGTCATTTTTAGGTTTCTATGGTGAATGTTTTTTCTGCAGAGGAGGCCTGAGAGTTTGCTGGCTGACTGAGTCTTTCCTCCAGTGCGTTTTCAGTCCTAGCCACTACAGGACACAGGCGTTAGAAATCCTTTCCAAAAGCAATCTTAACTTTCGGAGGAGAGGGTGAGAACCCTGCTCAATGTCAGACAGAGTCTGATCCAGAAACTCCATTTCTTTTGATGAGAGTGGTTATAAGACATGGCTGACTGTCATGAGGAGTTGACTGTAGAGTTAATGACTTAGGAGATCTCCTTCCATCCTGCTTTGCTAAAAAGGAGATAAATGGTGCTGCAATGAATTTTGCCCTTTGAAGGTCAGTGTCCACACTGCACATGAAATGAACCCTTGCCAGTCGTGTTTTACAAGAACAATATTAACATTCATGAACATTTCAGCTTTAACCATGTGATGCATTTGGTTAATAAAAATGCCAACTCCTTATCTTCTGTGGCTGCTTATTTCACAAAGCAAATCAGTTTGTTTCTAACTGAGCATGGACCTCCTGGACTTCTGTGAACGTCTGGGAACGTGGTGACCTGGGGCACTGGAAGCCATTTGCAGCACAATGTCATTTAAGCTCTGTTCGGAGAAGTCTGGTCAACTTGATGCTGGAGGGTGCTAAGAGGGTGAGCTACGTACACGGGGGCTGTGGATGTTGCTGAAATTGGTGCAGCATCAAAGTGGTGCAGCTTTTGAGAGCTCCATCGTGTTCAAAGCTCAAAGGTCAGACTGAGAGCGCCGCTTTGCAGGACCGAGAACTCCAAAGAAACTCTCAGTCCTATACAGGATTCATTAAGCTCATTAAAATAACACCCAGTACTAAATGAGCCACAGCTTTACTTCCTCTCTGTTGTGGCACTTGAAACTCAAAGAGTGTGATTCCCTCACACAATAGCAGCGAGAAGCCACAGATCGAAAGCAGCTGCCACCACGTTTGCGAAGGGGAACGTGCTCCTGACAGGCTGCAGTTCCTGTCCCAGAAGTGCTGCAGCTACTGGTTTACCCCATTCAGAGAGGTCTCTGAGTCAGAGGTTCAAGTAACCTTCTCAGAAACGGAGCCGAAGACTAGTCACTTGAAAAGAATAGGAAATAAAAAAGAGACACCCTGACTGTAAACCAGGTTGGGTTCATCCTCTGCCTCTCTCAGTTCCACTCTGTCACCGCAAAGCCCCGTTATGCTGCTGGATAATCAGAGGGGGAATGAATATGTAGGTCTTGCTATCAGTTCTTCTGCGAGATCTAAGGCTTATCATGCCGTTCCTCTGCTAACCCTGAGGCTTACTACTCAAGCACTTTCCAAATCTTGAATAAGTGATATATCAAATACTAAATATCTGTAGGCAATCCCCAGATATCCCCTCGATGCCTGTAAGAGTGTCTGCATTTAAATACACATCCAAAACACACCTTTGCAATTCTCAGGACTAAACAACATCCTCAGTGCGTAACCCCACGCTTTGGCTTTTGATTACTGGAGATGCTTGTGAGCTTGGAATGGGTGCCTTTTGGTGGCAAAGGGAGCTGGGCATGGAGTAAGAAAGATGTTGAGGGAAAGTTCTGTTAGAGCTGTTCCAAGCTGCACAAAAACCTAGAATTAATAAAGGAATCTAGAAATTTTACAGAAGTTAAGGCAGAAATTGTTTTAGTCACCTAAGGAATTCTGCCTTGTGGCTTGGGGCATTAAAGAATGTTGTCCTTGGTTTGCGAACTGTACTTTGGACACCTATCTTGGACTGTAGAAAATCAAGAGGTGTATTCTCTAAAATATAACAGCAATGCAGATTGCACATCCAAAATAAAAGAGTAGTTTAGATATCTTAATTAATCAGTAAGCAAGACTTTTTTCCCCCCTGTATAGTAAACAGGCTACCAGAGCAGCAGTTAATAGCAGGGGAGGAAAACTGTATCATCCATGGTGCACGTAGAAGGTCCAGTCAACGTTAAAAGGAGACCTGCCTTTGTCTTCTGAACGCAGCAGGTTGTCAGCAGTATTTGATGAGTGCATGAAGCATAAAAAATACCAGCAGCAGAGTTGCAGAACAATTCAAATCCCAGCCCACAGCAGCTTGTCAATAAGCAGTAACCAGGCACACGCTGCAATAATTGATACCGCTTCTAAGGGCGAGGAACACGGTACCACTGGCACTCACTACGAATACCAGAAGTAATGTCATGTCAGAAAGCCAAAGCGTAGGATGCTCAAACCACGCAGAAAAAAGATCTGCTGTCCTTTGTGGGGCTGACAAAGCCAGGGGACACGTTATTCAGTCGGGAGGAAGAGCACTCTTCCATCAGTCCTTCTCAGAATTCCTCGAAGTTTTCTGAGGCAGCAGAACAACAGTTCACACAAGATTATGAACCACACCAAGCAGTGAGCCACGTGTTGAGCCATGTTGGTCTTTGATGAGGGTGCATTAAGTGAAATGAAAGATTGATGAGAATAATAATCCAAAGCTTGTGATGTGTATAATTAAAAAAAAAAAAAAGAAGAAAAAAAAAAAAGGGTGTCTTCCTTGGAGCTTGGAATTTTTGTTATCTCGATCCATTTGATAAATGGCACACCACACGCTGTTTGCATAGGCCTTAGTCAGCAGAGAGAGATGACAAGGCCACCTTAGCACGCCTGCTCTAATCTGTCACCTGATGCAGGTGCATGGCCGTGCGTGGGAAAGGCAGTGGTGAGAAGGCAGTGGTGAAGAGGGCAGGAGGGCGGTGGATGAACCTCCTTCCAGCGGCCTCCAAACGGTCTTTGAGGACATGGGACGGGCAGAGCACTCTGATACTCCACAGCTGCTGTCAGGTCCCGCCGCGGTCTCTGATGGTGAATTTATACTTCAAGCTTCTTAAAGGTACTAAGACATCAGTACTACGGACAAAACAGCAGGTTCCAAACCCAAGGGAAGTCAGAGGAAGGAGCTGATCCATATCACTTGGGCTCTGAAGGCATCGCTCAGCCCTGTGGTGCTCAACAACTTTGCTCTGAGACACCCGCGATTCCCAGTTAATTGAGGATTGCCGTTCTTGACATCAAGAGGCAAATAAAACGCGGCAGTGAGAAGGCCATAAGATCTGGCCAACAACCTCACCCTTTTTATTTTATTAAGAAACACAAGTGTTTCTGTGGGTGTAAAGTAAAAGGGCCGCTATTTCCCTGGTATGTGCAAAAATACATTATCAAATACAGCTTTTCCCGGGGTTTCTGTTCCATCTTCTGCGTATCATCAGCGCACACCTGATTATGGCTTTGATTGTACATAAGACATTATCAGCCCATAAAGGTAAGTAACGGGAACATTCAGTGTTACTAAGTTTTGGAGTCTGAATTATCAACTTCTTATTCAATTGCGTGTTTCACACTTTGCTTTTATATATAAAGACAGAAAAGCAGTCATTTTGCATTTCCACTGTAAAAACTTTTTTTTTTTTTTAAATAATTCACCTCTGCTGCTGCCAAAGAGCTGAAGCTGGTACCTATTGCTTCTTACAGTTCCCTGTTACTTTTATCACTGTTTCCATACTATGGTGTATTTTGCTGACCATACAAATACTGTATACTATTATGTATTAATCTGCAGCATATAGGAGTATCAGGTATATAACAGTGACTACTTGGAAAAAACATTGTTAAATTCCTCATCACCTCCACCATCTCCTGTTCTGACTGTTAGAGTACATCGGTTCTGACATTTCAGTATAGAAGAAAATTATGAACCAGCAGTAATGTTTAATTACACAAGAGTGGAAGCTGCTTTTCAACTTTTTGTATTTTTGGATTGTGAGAAGCTTGAGTTTGTGCACCCAGACTCTATCACAGTCTTGCTTCCAGTTACTGCAGTCAAATCACAAAGTTGTAATTGCCCCTCATCAGCCACTTTAGTCCTTCAAAAAGTCCAGGTTATTTCCCCTGCAATCATGTGAAGGCTTTTTATACATAAATGTAGTTTTCCCTAGAATTCCTAGTACTTAATTTGGGATTCAGATAGTCTCCATCCTCTTCCCTGTATGGATTTTGATACTTGAGTCATATTCCTATTTAATTTGAAGCCACACTGTTGCGCTGTACCATTGTGAGACCTAAAAGGTTGCTACTTCCTCTGAGGTAAATTCAACCCCTTCTCATCAAAGAAGGTCCTCTCATGCTGTGTCATCCTAAATTCACGCATTCATGTTTGCACTGGAGTCTGCTATTCCTCCCTTACATTACTTAATTACTAAAAAACTTTGTGATCAACATCTTTGCAGTCCAAGAGTCTCGAATCCATTTCTGAGCCCGGTGACCATTACTGTGTATTTCCTTTCCATGTGACTCGAATCGAGCAGGAATTCCCCAGCGCCTTTCCTGTCAGATTTCCTGTGCTAAAACACCTGAAAACCTACTGCAAAAAAAGATTTCTGACAGACAAATTCATCAGGTGTATTAACGTGATAATGTGATTTTATAATTAGCAAAACAGTCCCTTCTCCAAAAAAGGAAATCATTTAATGGCTTCAAAAATATTATTAGAGCAAATTGCAACAGCGTAACATTGAAATGAAACTCCATCAGCACAGTCAAACAGATTTTACAAAGTAGTCTTTTAAAAAGCTATGTAATGTCAGACTTTATTTTGTAATATCTCCCTTATTACTGGGACTAATAAGCTACATAAGCAAAGCTCTCTCCTCTGTAGTTAGCCTGACACCCGGGAACAGTTTACAACATCACTGCTCATGGCAGTGACTGCAAAGTGATGTCAAAAAAAAAAAAGGTAATTTTGTATTTGTGAAAGAATTTGACAAGTTGCGGTGCTCAGTTAGAAATTAGACTGTTTGTATTTCAGTATATTAATAATCACCATTTCTGGAAAACCCCACACACAATAGCAACTTGATGGGTTTGTTAAAATTTAGTAGCTTTTTAATGTATACTCAAGTAAGTCCTTCAAAGATTGATAAATGTGTATTAATAACCCTGTACAGCAATAAGGAAGCCTACTAAGACCATCCAAAAATGTAAACACAGAAAACTTGTGGATAAACCCTTTCAGATGCTGAAATGCTTTTCCCATAGAAGCAGGAGAAAGCTGGTTCTGGTCATTAGAAACATTTTATTAGATTAATATAACTTTCTAATAATACTGAGTTGATCATTTGCCTCAGTCCATGCCTTTACTCAAATGTTTACTAGTTTATCCCTCCCTTTTACCCCAGTTACTAGCCAGAGCCATGGCAATGAGCCCAAACTTCATTTTTATTATGCGCGTTTGATTCCATGTTACTTCATCACCTCTTCCCTTCTTCTGCTCTTTTGTTTGCTTCTACCTCCTGGTGCACCTTGTTGGAAGTCTGGACTGTGAGGTCTCTAAAGCAGAAATGGACCTTTTCTGTGTCGGAAATTGAACCCACTCTTCTGATTTGTCCTTTAGTTTGCAAGGACACTAATTGACAACGATTAGCAATTAGAATACCAAAATACAACTTGTAAAGCAAGTATGTTTGTGATCTCTGCAGACCATATCAACATCTTAGTCAATACCTATGTTTGTTTAATGACAGTAGTAAGTACAAAACTAAGAACTGCCATATGGGGTCAGGCTAAAGGTCCATGTAGCTCAACCTGTTGTATATTCTAATAGAAATTAGCACTGGATGCTCAGGAAACAGCATCTGTAGATTAAGTGCTGCCCTTGCTTGACTCTCCTACCTTCTCCTAGATTCTGGAGATTATTTTTTGTGCTGAAAGGTATAAAGGGATCTATCCTCCAAGAAGGTGTTTTACCATTCTTTGAAACCATTTAGGGCTCCGACTTCTACAACATCCCATGGCAATAAGTTCCAAGATTTAAATACTGTGAAGTACCTCCTCTGTCTGTCATTTGCCTAATCCTTTCATTTGCTGGGTGCCTTTTCTTGTGCAAAGAGAAATAGCGTTCATCAGTGGATTAACTAATTGTCCCCTTTTCCATAGCATTCATATCTTCCTCAATCACTTCTTCTGCTGGCCAGAAAGCTGTCGTAAGGTGTCTTGTCACCGACAGCCATTCCGTACCGTGCAACACCCTGGTGGCCCTTCTCTGCGTTATATCTAGTTCTGTGGTCTTCTTGGAGTGGGTGCAGGACTGTAGATGTGGCAGCACAATGGTATCCCCCCAGTGACACGACAGTGTTCATCTTCCATTTCATTGTCAATTGCATTTTTTAATAACACCCAAAATTCTCTTTGCTTGAGGTTTATCTCTGATAAGGAGTAGTCTCGTCCCATGGACCGGACACCCATTAGGAGCTGCAACACAATTTCTGGTTTAGTTTCATGTGAAGGGAGGGTGGTCGCTGCTCTCCACGAGAATTCCATGTTGCAAATGGTAGTTGGTAAATGGGGATCACAGGGAGATTCACTTCAAAAGCATGCACCTGATCCAAATTAAAATACAAATTTGGACACACCCAAAAGCTTTCCACAATGATTCCAAGATCTCTCCTGAATGGTAACAGCTTCTTCAGGGCTCATTGTTATGCATGTATAGTCAGGATTATCTTTCCTTTGATCATTACCTTGCATTTATAAACACTGTATTTCAGCTGCTCTCATCCAGCTCTTCACTGTCAACCTTTCTCTTGACAATGCTAATAATAATCTATAAATTATCAGCAGGGAGTGCAATTCTTTTCAAATAAGTGACAATTCTGTTGTAGGACCCAGGTCCAAGTACTGATGTTTGGACACTCCACCACGACTGCCCTTCATTGCTTCCTCTCTGTGAACCAGAAAGGCTAAGAGATGACCAACCCTTCTGGACCACAGCTTTATTTCATTAACAGCCCCTCCTGTGGGGTCTTACCAGAAGGTTTTTTTGAAAATCCATTTACACTTATCCACGTATTAACTAAGAGTTCTGTGAGATGTGACTTTCCTCTAGAAATTCACGTTAACTCTTCTCCAAACCAAGACTTGTTCACATGTATCTGCTGACTCTATTTCTTTTTATAGGTGCTACCAATTTGCGTGCAATGGAGCTCAGACTTAGTGTAGTCCCTTGTATCCCTTCTTAATCCATTGGGTGCTAAGCACATGTAAGTGATTACATTATTATAAGATGATTTCAAATAAACCCCACAAAATCTAAATAAATGCAGCGAAGTGCCTTATGGAAGAAAATATCCTCATTGTTCCCACTTTGCCCCTCTGAAGGAATGGGCTGTGAGTTTTGCGAGTGGTCAGTAAGAAATCTAGCAAAGCTCAAGTGGGGCAACTGCTATTTTCAAAGAAAAGTGTCCTGGCAGATGTTTTCAATACTGTTTTTGCTTTAGTGTTTTGTTGTAGTCTACTCATCATGTTGCTACCAACTACAGTTCTGCAAGAGTCAACCTATTTCCCCTCCTTTGCTCAGCCACAACAAAAGTCATTTTTTCCTACACAGGTCAATCATAGCAACTTATTGTGAAGGTTTTGAGATACCCAGTAGATTTCCTCCAATACTTTATATTACAACTGATAATGAGATAGTATTGAAATAGTATTGGAATCTACATTTTCTCTGTGTAATAGAAGAAAAGTCTGAAGTGTATTTCCTTTCAGCTTTGCAATATTACCAGGCTAAAGTTTTGATAATAAACAAAGATAAAACATTCAACAGGCCAAAAAGATGATTTCCCTTTTGTCAAAACCAGAATAGTCTTATTTGCATGAATGTAAAGCGAGGCAGCATTCACATATCCCACTACTAGTTGCCCTACATTGCGAATATTTCACTTTAAATTGTTTGATATATTATCGTGTCCTAATAGTTTAAACACAAGGAACAGTTAACTATTTAATTCACCTCTTTTGCCAGTCTCATAAAACGTGCTGCAGAAATTGTGAAAAATTGTGAATATTGTGAAAAATACATGGATAAGGAGGAACAACAAAAAGGGATCACCCTGATGAAAATGTACACAGCCAAGAAACTGTAATACTGTTAAAAGTCAAATGAATGGACAAAGAAATGCTATTTAGAGCATAGCTGGCCATCACAATTGCTCCATTGATTAAAAAAAATAATTAGCCAATTTCTTTCAATATTAGACCACATTTAAATTTTGCCATTATTTCAACTGTCTCTCTCTAAATATATTAACTTTCAGAAACAATTCCTAAACAATGAGTTTATTGCTGGATTTTAATTTAGAATCGAAGACCAACCTGAAGTAAAGCATGGTATCTGTCATGCGGAAAGCGTTACAAAAATTTGGGTCATTTTCATCTTCAGCTAGCCAGGAATGCTGAGCCTGGGCAACAAAGGGAAGCATCTTCAGTTCAGTGTCTTTGGTGGTGGGAAATTCTTCAGGGCAGGTTTAGGCTTTAGAGAGCGATACAGAGTATATTTTCAGTGGCCCTTCCAAGCAGGAGAAGGCTTATGGCGTGTACCTTGAGATAAACTACACTTCATCAAGATTGTAACAAGACAGTGAGGTGGGTAAGAAATCAACTGGTTTTCGTTATCCCAAAATATGTCCAGCAGTTTACAATGTAATGAGGAAGTTGGAATTGTGGTAACAGAGTGACATTGTAGGTAAACAAGACAGTCATTATGTGCATTGTAATGTTCCATATGCAACTCGATGCTGGAATTTCTTAGTGAGATAACGAATATTGCCAGAGTTATCCAGTTCTTCTGAAACTCACTCAGTATCTCTAATTTAGAGAGCTACAAGACCTGGGCAGGCGGGGCCTCAGGTTAACTCATCTTAATCTGCTGTCCTGGTGATTGCCCAGTTTAGGATTGAAGAATACTGTCTGCACTGCAGATCATGCCTACTTTGCAACGGAGTTGTGAAAACTTTCATCAGCCAGCAAACATTTCTACCAACTGAGGGTCACAGATTACCTTATTTTGAGGACAGCTGTCTTCTAAAAACTGACTTTGACAATACATCAATGACAATGTACAGAGAAATAGCTGATTCTTCAAAATAGTTGTTATGAAATCTTTTCCACTGAACAGGGAATAAGGCGTTACAGATGCCTGGCTGGTGGGACCATGCCTGGTGTTACTGAAATCAGCACTGCACCCACAGCTCAACATTCTACAGCAGCAGGTGCTTAACTCTGCTCTATGATCCCCAGATCCTGCTTCAAGTCACAGTTTTCTGCTTGTGAAACCAGTCCCGTTCCTTCAGCAAGGAACTGTTATACCAACAAAGAGGTTGATTTAAGTTGAGAAATAATAATGTTCATGTAAATACACCATCTTCTTGCAAATCACCTCTGTCCTAGAAGATACAAGTGTGAAATACCTTAAAAACAGACTTCTGCTTTCCAGTTCAGTAAGTGGGTTTAAGTTTCAGTCTCTCCTAAAAAGGGAGTCCATTGACAGAGATGCAAGATGGAAAGCCACAAAGCTCAAAACCTTCCATTGCCTCATGTTGTAAAACAAAGATTATTTTCTAAACCCTGCATCCGCAAGCCAAACCCTCCATCCAGAAGCTGAGCAGTGATCTCTCTGATCTGCGTGCCTCCACATGCAGTAAAGATTAGGTGCCAGTATTATCTTCAAGTTTGGACTTTGCTGGTACCTGAGCGCAGGTAAAAATGGGAGATGTTGTAACTCCTCTGGAAACACATTATCTTTCTGGTGGATCACGTGAGCTAAAATAAACTGCAGCTCATTCTTACACAGCTGCATAAACAGACCAAGATTTAATTGGAACCTGTCACTGTGGTGGACAAACCTCCCATCCACGGGCACTGCAGCATTTCAGTGAGAAGATGCCATTTTTTACAACGTCGCTTTTCCCCAAAGAACAACACTTTAATGCCAAAACTGCTGAGTTGTAAGGACTGCGATCCAGAAATATACGCATGTGACAGTCCCCTTCAGAGATTTAGCTATAATCTTTAGATCACTTACCTAAGGTGGTGTAATATAATCTCACACAATGTTAAAATAAGACTTCAGATTTCAACATCATCATCCCTGAATGTCTAATTCTGTTCATTGTATATAAATCCCCAAATTATTAAATGAAGAAGAAAAGCACGAAGTTGGCTTCATGAGCATCTCTCTGATACTGATAACTGATTCATATATTCATCAACAAAGTGGAATTTTATTGCAGTAAACGGGATGCTCTGTTCTAGGAAAAATAAAGTTAGATTCACTGCTCATACCGAAGTTTTTACCCTCTATAGCCACCTCATTTACTTTTAATACCAGAGCCTTTGCGAGAGAACTATTTGGGTTCAGATAATGAAAGCTAAATTGTACAAGGAAAAATACAAAATATTACTTAAAATTATGGACAACTACTTTAATGTGAATCCATAAACTTGGTATTTATGGGTAAATAACATTACCCTTTCTGTTTGTTACCAAAATCTTTAACAGGTTACCTCTCATGAGAAAGAGAAAAAAAAAGGAATATTCCACCAATCTTTCACCCACTCAGAAAAACTTGAAGTTGTTGAAGTTGTATGCACATGGAAGTCAAGCAAAGCCAAACTAGTATTCTATAAAGCCTGAGAATTACCCTAGAATATATACAGCATTCCTTACTGTTAAAGGAAAAAATATTTATTCAAAAATAAAACTTCAAAACTAACTTCTATCATATAATGGAAATATCTCTTTTGATGTAAAGTGTCTTGGTTCTAATAGACAACTCTAGAATGGACTACCAGTAAACACAGAATTCCCAGTGGGTGTTCTTTTGCTTCTAGAATAAATTGGTACCTGTTTCACAGTCCTAAAAGAAATATAATAGGAGGCATTTCTGGTGATTAGAAGCCATCGCTAACTAGAAAAAGGCACCTAGTTAGCCAAACACTGACGTTATTTTGTCTGTGTTCTTATTTTGCTTCAATATAAAGATATTGAATTTAGCTTTAAGTTTAAAAGGTTGAAGAGCCTTTTAAAATAACACAACAGTAGAAAATGAATGAACTGACAGAATAAATATACACATTTATTTCCAAAACTTAAAATTTTATACTTTTCTTGAGTACCATCAAAATACAAGAAGTTAATCTAGGTTAGTACAGTATAGGTAATACATACTGTACTTTTAAATGTGCTTTATCATGGCTCCTAGATCATGACTGGCTTTAACAAAAATAATTCTGCAGCCAGTATTAAATACTTCCACTTGCAGAGGTGATTATTATTTTATTTACTGAAGTTCAGTAAGAATCCTTGAAGGACTCAGATATTACTAATGGAGTGTGTTATACCTCTGGAATGTCACCACAAGCTGAAAATTATTTATTTACACCAATAGCCCCAACATATGTCAAGCTAAAATCCTGAAACTGTTTAATGGTCACCCTGCCATGCACATAATGTTTTACTTGTTCAGGAGGACGAAAAAGGATGTTTTATCCATGCAAGAATGGAGGTGACAGCTCTGAAGGCACAAAGGACTTCATCTCACATGCTGACTGCTGTGGGACATCACAGCTCTGAGAGCTTCTTTCTTATGAGTCCCTTTGACACGGTTGGTTTTCTGGGACGGGGAGGAGCAGGGAGGCAAAGCTGAGTCGTTTTTAAAATGAAGCTACTACAATCTACACACTTGCTACCTACTAGACGTACAAACCCTTCAGCGTTCTAGACATTTCTTCTGACCTCCCACATGGAGGAATTCACAGTGGAGACGCAAAATGTAGACGGATTGATATCAAAGTCCCACAAATACTTTTTCCCCACGTATCCGACATGTAGATGAAGATTCTACACCATGACCAGCTGAGAAGGCCATATTCCAAACACCTCACACAACCAGGAATGAACAGCCTTACTTCCACTCATCTGTTCTGGTGGATACAATTCTTCCATATTACACAATGATAAGCAAAAGTAGTTCAGATGGAATAACAAAGAGAGGAAGTGATTCAGAGGCTTTGAACCATAGTTCTAACAATTCACATTCATCCATGCAAGCGCCTGCAAAGTGACTGGGCCTAAAATCGACTGCAAACTGGGTGATAACTCTGCTCTCTCACAGAACATCTCCACACCAGGCTGCATCATCACCAGTGTGCCACACAGTAGTACTCAATGCGCAGCCCACACCCAACTGCCAAACATCGCCGTCTTACTGTAACGCAAAGATCATAAAAAAGCAGATTTTTTTAGTGATGAGTAGGAGCTAAACCAGCATGGCCAGCATTAGCCTAAGAGGTCCTAGTTTTATTTCTTTCTAGAACTAATCCAAACATCTGGAGATAACTTAGACAAGACCAGGCAAAGATCCTCTACACATCCCAGAAGTTGATAATACAAAATCATATCACTAACTTTTTCAGGTCAAAAACTCCCAGTGACTACATCAGAGTCACAACAACAATACAGTTGACATACAATATCTTTGAAAATGCAAAGTAATATGACAGCGCCAAACGGTGGGGGAAAGGTCAATGATAGTATTCAAATCATGATGTACTTCCAGTAAGTCAACACCACGTAGGAGAGTGCCAGTGCTCTTCACTTGAAATGAGGTCTGTGTCCCACTCAGCAAAATAAAGTCCTAATAGAGCAATGTCATCCCTTAACCATGACCTTTGTTAAAGACTTTGAAAGACCACAACAAAGTAAAAACTGTCTACATGAAGCCTGCCAGATCCTCTACTTCTTGCACTCAAGACTCTAGAGCTGATCATCAAGATCATCAGATGGAGAGCAAGTCCTCAGGATCATCAAATGGAGATTAAGTCCAACCATGTCCAACGAACTGCGGCAGCAATTCCACACCCAAGCACACCCT